>JANQBS010000541.1:0-15291 GCA_033085395.1 Xanthoparmelia taractica | reverse complement strand
CCTATATCTTTCGGTATGGTATTCGAAAAACTAGTCCCATACCATCAAATATACCACACCTTTCCGACCCGTAGATATAAATCTTTTATCTATAGATAACTTAATAAAAGAGATATATAAGAAGATATATATCTTATAGACCAAGTAATATAAATTTAAATTCAACTCTAAAAGATATTAACTTCTATATCTTCATAGAAAATAAGACTATAATATTAATTAGCTATTATAACTAAATAATAATTAAGTAATTAAAGCGACGAAGCACGTAAGATATCTAGATATGGAAATCGATAGCAAGTTAGCCTGAAATTATTACGTTAAAAACGCACGCTTAAAGATTATTAAAAGTATTAAAGTATTAGCTAAAATAGCTAAATTCATATAAAGAGACAATTATAAGTATATACGTTAATTATATTAGATAGTAATTATATTATAAATATCTTATTATTACTTTATATAATATTAGTCGAAGAGCTCTTAAAAATATAATAAGACTTAGCTATTATTACTTTAACGAGTTTAATTCCAAGCGACGAGAAAAATAATAGTCGTATTTAAAGCGATATCGATATCGGTTCTCGTTATAGAAGCGACGCTAATATTAGTTAAATAATAGCTAGAAAAGCTCGCTAGCGAGGCGATTATAAGAATATTTATTAATTCGTTATATAACTTGATTATTAAGTTAAGAATTTAATAATAAAACTTTAAAAGAATATAACGAAAGAATCGTAAATCTAGCTTGTTAGAAAAGTATATAAATATATTCGAAAAGAGATGTAACGAGATAACGATTATTAAGAGACTATAGTTATTTAGTATCTTATCTAATTGAGAGTCTTTAAAGATAATAATATATAAGACTAAGTAAGCGACGATAAACCTAGCTAAGAAAGTAAATAGTAGAAGATACGTAATAATATATAGAGATAATAGTAATATCAACAAGAAGATAAGAGTAGTAGTAATTTTATCGAATATCGAATTATCGTATAGAATATATCTAGAATCGAGTGACTAATTTATAGTATACTTAGCGAAATTACACGAAGATCTTTAAGTATTAATAATAATAGCGATATATTAAGCGAATATAAGATTAAGAAAAGTAGTAATTAATATTAATAATTAGATCTTAATCTAGGTAATAGAGAATCTAGAAAAGAGCATAGACTAGATCTACATTATTAAGATAGTGTATCTTATTAATATCTTACGATAGTAGAAAATAGAGATCGAATTACACTAAATCTCGATTTATATAGATATCGACGACAACGAATAAGCGAATAAGAGAATTAAGAAAATTATAGAATAAAGAAAGAGAAAGATTTATAATAGAGACGAAGAAATCGATATAAATAAGATAGCGAAAAGATTGATCTATTAAATAAGAATAATATTAACTATTCGAATAGTAATAAACGTTACGCTATAAAGAAATAAATAAGAGATTAAACGAAAGAAATAAGAGAATTAATACTTAGAAGAATTTAATTAATATTATCGCGAAGTATATAACTTCTCTATAATAATATTAAGCGAGTAAAGTTATCGCTAATAACGTAGATAAGAATAGATAAGATAAATCTTAAGATCTTTCTTTATAGTAGATAAATATTAGAAATAGAAGATAAATAATACGAATACGATATATAGAAAGAGACGATTAGATATATACTTCTCGAGTGTAAATTATTTTATAAACGTAGAAGAGAGTAGTAGAAGAGAGTAATAGAAGAGAGAGAGAGCTAAGTCGCTTACTAAAGCAATATTATATATAAATACGTATTTAAATTAGCTAATTTCATAAGAAGTACGAGACTTATTAAATAATATCAAGTCCTCGATAAGAATTAATAATAAGACTTTATTAGAATATAAAATTAAATAACGAAGATAAAAGTAGAGATAAGAGCTCTAACGACTATAGAGACGTTCTCCACATCGAAACACGATAGAGATCACGGCGTATTTATATAGCTTTATTTTTGAATAAAGTCATATGACTAGCTAATAGATAGATTACGTAATCTCGCGTAGTGGGCCCACAAGAGGCTGACTTTAGGGTAGTATAAAGTAATCAATCAATCAATCAAACCTTCTTTACGATCATTATACTTGTCCTGAAGTGTCGATCCTAAGCCGCTCATGTTGCAATAATAGAGGCGCAGTGTTAGAGTTAATCTAAAACACTCTGCAGAAGCTAATTTCCTTTTAGCATCTAAGGCCTTCACAGTAACTCGGATTATTAGAGCAAAGCTATACCTTACAATTGCAAACGCGACTTAACAGCATAATGATATGGAGGAGTACGCCATCATTGAATACAGGGTTTAGAATTCCCGTCCGAGATCCCATATAATGTATAGCAATACCTTTCAGGAAAGAAGAACGTCCCGTTCTTAAACATATATGCAGACTTAATAAGCGCGACAAGCATAATGAGATCAAAGGTATTAGCATTGCGACGCTCCGATAAGGCTATTGCCATTCAAGAACATAATTATATTAAAGCAGCAAGTGAATATAAGATTAATGAAGTGAGAGACAGGCAAAGCCTGTAGGAGCTGAGGCACAGGCTACAGCCAACACGAAGCTGAAAATCACAAACTGGCACTTTCCTTGTTCTCTGCACCATGTATCTCATGCTTCATCAAAACGTCAGAATCGAGCCGGACAACGCTCCCGATTGTATTGATAGCATTAGCACTAGCAAATCAGTACTCACTTGAGTAAAGCGTACTATCAAGGTCTCCGGGAAAATGCACGAAAGAAGAATACCATCTTTCAATTCACATATGGAATTAGTCTCAGCATCAATCACCCTATTATTTACAGAGTCTCATTATAATAGGGTCTTATAACTGACAGTGCCGCTCTCAGCTGTGCTACATCCGTAATCCCGCAGAGCTACCCCATGAAACTGTATTCGGGGGTTTTCAGCGAATCCCCCGTTTTCGTTGCCCTCGGGCACTAATGATAAACTAGTGGTAAACTCAATAGCGATCTCTAGAGTAAAATATCTTAAGATAAGGTAGGTACGGATGGTAGGATTTTCTTCGCGATTCTCTAGCCAAGTTCGTTGCCCTCGGGTACTACTTTAGCAATAAACCCAATAAGGGCTTTTAGAGTAAGAAAAGGTACGTAGGATTTTTTTCCGCGGTTTCCTTATACCTACCACCCCAGCAACACGAGAGACGCGTTGTCTCGATGTGACCGGTGGGATGCGTATTGGATTGGAGGATTGAGTGGTCTCATGAAGCATGAATTGATTGCTTAATTGAATAGGAGAGACGGACTATCTAGCTAGGGGATGGAGAAACGCCAAGACTACGCTAAGACGCTTAGTCAGCTTGCGGCGTAAACGGCCTCCTATTGGCTGAATTCCAACACTCCCACACAGTCCTCATTGGGACTGTTCAATCGGCCCATTGTAGTCCTATTTGACGTACAAAGGCCACGAATTTCTCGTTGCTTAAGGCCTTGATTAGGCCGTCAGCGGCCATCTAATTGATTACTACCCATTCAAATTAAACGACTTCAATCTCAACCTGGTCACGCACAAAATGTTATTGGATATCTATGTGCTTAATGCGTGAGTGGAAGCGAGGGTTCTTCGTGAGTGCTATAACCCCCTAGTTGTTAGCCTTAATGAGAACTGGCTTATTAGAGAGACTTAATCCGTTATCTAACTCTAACAGTAAGCGTGTAAGCCATATAACTTCCTTAGCGGCCTATGTCTGAGCCATATATTCGACCTCGCATGAGAATAGAGCAATGAATTGCTAACGCTTGGAGGTCTAGCTAACAGAACCTCCGTACAGTAGAAAGATATATACTTTTAGGGATCGACGGGTCTCCTAATCGGAGGCCCAGTCTGCGTCTATATATCTCATCAGATCATTAGCTATTTCGTATATTATTTTATAGTCTAGCGTTTCTTTGAGATAGCGAAGCACTCGCTTGACCGCCGCGATGTGCTTGAAATTCGGGTTATAATTGTATCGAGATAGCATCGTCACTGCGTAGCAGATATCTGGTCTAATTTGAATCATGGGATACATAATAAATCCCACCATAGACTAATATTCCTAAATAATCTCGAGACTAACTTTATCTATTAGTTCTTCCTGAAGTTAAGTGCCCAGCATCATCGATGTGAGTGCAATTACGCAGTTACTCATATTAAACCTAGCTAGAATCTTCTTCAAGTACGTTATTTATGTAACACGTACGATCCTCCTGGTTCGATCTCTCTACATTTTCATATCTAAATAATATAAGCATAGACCGAGATCGATCATCGCAAATCGCTTACGGAGTTCCTATTTCAACTCCGCTATGTGTTTGAATCCCTTGGGACCATATATTTGAATATTATTAATATACACACTTACTATGAGACGCGTAGTCTCATTGACGAAGAGTGAGTGATCTGATTCGGTGCATTTGAATCCCTTTGAGATAAGGAAGTCGCGAAGAGTGTGATATCATTCGCGGGGTGACTGCTTTAGACTATATAGTGCTCTGAGCAGTCGATATATCATATTTCCCATCTTATATCCCATTGGGTACTCAACATAGATAAGCTCCTTCAATAGAGCGTTCAGGAACGCAGTAATAACGTCCATCTGCTCACAGTCCAGGTCGTAATGCGCCATTATTGCGAATAGTACTTTAAATAACATGGACTTGACGACTGAAGCGAAGGTTTGATCGTAGTTGATTTTATAGATCTGCTCGAATCCCCGCACTACCCAGCGGGCTTTGTAGAGAATAAATCCATTTGGCTTCTTCTTGATCTTATAGACTCATCTATCAATTAGTACTAGTATATCCTTTGATCTAGGGACTAGTTCCCAGGTGCCCATGATAACAAATAACTTTATCTGTCGATCCATCGCTTCCTTTCACTGTTTAGCGTACGAGTCACTCATAACTTACTTGTAAGTCAGGGGTTCGTAATCGTCTACTTCCTCAGTCGCTTGATAACTTCTTATTTTAGCTATCTTTTAAATAGCAGCTACGAGGTCGAAATCCGGCTCGAAATCATAATGATTTGAGTTCTCATAACTCAGGATAGCTAGCCTACAGTATAGGCGTTCAGCTTCCAGAGTCTTATCACATTTGGTGTGAGCAATGACCCTCTAGGCCCACATCTTGATGTCGCTTCACTTCTCATTCAGAGAAGCCTTCTAAGAAGACTTAATGTCTCGCTTAGGTCGCGAAGTATACGTCCCATCGATACTTGAATCTGAGTGTGTTTCTGGGCCAGATGAAAGTATCTCTTGAATATCTCCTTTATCGGACACTCCCACATCTTTCGTGTTCCCCGTGCTTAATTCTTTTGTTAGAATATTTCGAATATACTCGATATTTGAGATACTGGAGTGAGTGTTATTCGTATGTAGGTGCTCAGTCTGATTCTCCCCTGCATCGAATACGTCTAATACGACGTCATCGCCGGTGGCCTCGGCCATTCAATAGCCGGTGTCTGATACGACGGAGGTCATCATTCGTAACTCATCAAAATCCACATGGGACGCTCGCTCGACCCTACGAGTGACTGGATTCCATACTCGAAAGATATTGATTCCTTTATAGCCAATCAAGTAGCATCTCTTGCTACGCTCATCGAGCTTCTTTCGATTCTCCTTTGGGATGTGAACCCAGGTCACGCAACCAATAATTCGCATATGGCCAAGGAACGATTTTTCGTCGATCCAAGCCTCGTGAGATATAACGCCTTTAAGACGTGATGTGGGACTTCTATTCTTTTGATAAACCTTGGTGTGTAGAAGTTCTAATCATAGATAGCGTGTTAGCTTGAAGTCAAACAGCATCGCTCTGACTTCGTTCATAACAATTCGATTCTGAACCTCGCTAAGGCCATTTTGCTCTAATGTGTAGGCCACAGTAGACTCACAAATAATTCCGAAGTCCTTGAAATATTATTTAAATCCATTATTAATGAACTCGATATCATTATTAAAACGAACGATCTTGACCTTACAGCCAGACTGAGTCTTAACCTCAGTCATCCACTAACGGAAAAGCTTAAACGTCTCGTCCTTTCGCTGATATGTGAAGCACCAGATGCGAAGAGTCGCCTAATTAGTGAGAAGCATATAGTATTTCGCTTCATTGATGAACGATATATTGAACGATTCACCCAAATCCATATGGATTTTATCTAGTTTCTCAAGTACTTCGTGTTACACTCTCTTTGAGACTTTCCTAGATAATTTGACCTTAATGCAGGCCTCGCAAATAGCCCTCACATAGGGCTTCTAAGTTAGTGTGATCCCTTTGCTCATATCGACAAGCCGCTTAAGATCCGCTTCATTAAGATGATCCATTCGTCGGTGCCAGAGCTTCACTACTTCCTCGTTAATTAGGCTAGTCGTTAGAGCTCTTATATTTTACTAAATAAGCGTTGCGATTCTAGCCGTTAACTGAGTAACTTCGAGAATATAGATATTATTGATCTTAGGAGCACTCCTAATGAGCTTGATATCCCGAAAGATATAACAATCGTCCCCTTTAAACGAGATCGCGAATTCTTTTTAAGTTGCTTGACTAATTAAGAACAGCCCGCATATAAGTGTTGGCACATGTAGTACGTCACTGACGCTCACTACGTTGCTAGTTCCATCCGATACTAGCCATTCCATCTTAACTATACCGCGGCCCTATGTTCATACGGTGATTCCATCAGCGATTAAGATCCCCGCTCGATACGGCTGATACCCAGTGAACTCGTTCTTATCAAAGTACATATAATTGGTATAGCCCGAATCGATCATTCAATCGTGTGTTATACTGGGCGGAGTAGTTCTGGCCGCATAGGCTAGGATTTGGGTTGAAGCCTCATCAATGATTTGGTCTTCAAAGATTTCTTCCTCGAAGTTTGAAGAAAGAGGTGAAGATCCAGAGGTCTCCTAGCTAGCATCGTCAGCCAAATTCGCGTTAGAATTAAGTTAAGTTATTGACTCAGTCTCCGCTTTCTCCTGCTGAGAAGAAATTAAAATTAGATCCTAATCGAGAACGCAGTATACTAACTCTTTAAGTGCCGCTCCCTCATCACATTTAGATGTAGAAATAGCGGCCTTCAGGCCCCAGTACTCATCGTCTCCTTCAATATCTACTTCGTATATAATCAAGTGAGCCATGGCCGAAATATGAGGAGTGTTGTTGTTATTATCCACAAAATCGTCAGGTCTCTCGCTATTGGCCACATTCGCCTTAGGCTTATTCTTTTGGCTTTCAGACATCTTTTCTGAGTATAGAGTCCAGTAGTCAAGTGGCCAGTGTCTCTTCTTCTTCCCATTGATCAATAAGATACACTTTGAGCACTCCGAAGCGTCACCATCCCCTTTATAATTGCTGCTATTGGGGTTCTTCGACGCTCGATCATTGATATTGCTATTATTGTTTCCTCGGCCACGTCCGGAGGTTCTCCCCCCACGGCCTAAGTCATTGTTGAATCTAAAGTTCTTATTCTCTTATTTCTTAAATCTCTTCATAGAAGCGGCCATAGCCTACTCCTTGATATCTCGTTTGAGTAATCGATCTTCTTCGTGAAGAAGCGTGACTATCTTATCAAAGTCGAGCATATCATCGAGTTGAGTGATCAAGCGGTGTACGAAGTCCTTATATTTTAAGTTCAAATTGTTTAGTAATAAGACCACCAGGATCCAGTCCTCGATTAGCGCTTTTATTCGCTTAAGATCCTTAGATTTCGTCCGAATATTGACGATATAGATCTCGATTGAGTTCTCACTTGTAGAAAGAGATATAGTTTATAGCTCTTGCAATTTTGTGAATCGTAGAACGAAGCCAGAGTCCGAGTAATCCGTCTGCAGCTTAATCCATCGATTTACAGCCATATCATTATCCTCAATTGCTTCTGCTAATTTCTCATCACACATTAAGTAGATAAGCTCCAAAGCTTAATTGTTCTAATTCTTTTATATTTGAACGACTACTTAATAGGCTAACGCTTGTGCATTCGTAGGTGCTGGGTTATCAGATAGATCCTTAGGAAAGACTTTAATCCCTTAATCAACTATCTTTCACAGACCGCAGTATTTGAGAGCACTTCTTATCTTCTTGAATTATGATTAATAGTTTTTCTGCCCTTTGAGCTTGGGAAAGTTCCAGATCTGTGTCAACGCGTTCGCCTGCATATTAAACGACTATGTTGTAGCCATATTAAGGCCAGATGTTGTGGAAATCCTCGTTTAACTCTCACAAAAGACTAGGTGTTCAGAGATATTCAGGTGTCTGTTCCTCACACGCAGTCAGTTATCAATTAAGTGTCTATTCCTCAGTTGATAATAATGAGACTATAAATGTGGAATTCCGGGCTTATAACCTATTGAATTGAAGGATTGAGTGATCTCATGAAGCATGAATTAATTGCTTAATTGAATAGGAGAGACGGACTATCTAGCTAGGGGATGGAGAAACGCCAAGACTACGCTAAGACGCTTAGTCAGCTTGCGGCGTAAACGGCCTCCTATTGGCTGAATTCCAACAATGCGAGACATCCACTTCCTCCCACGAGCCCGTTCAAGGCGACATGGTACCAGCAAGAGCATGGAAAAGATATATACACATGCGCATTCAGGGTTGAAGATCTCCCCTCTGCGAAGGTTGCCAGAGGGCGTGCTTCTGCAGGGTGTGTAGATAACTGAGCCGAAAATGCACAAGTTCGGCTTGTCTAATCGACCGAGGGTCTACACGGATATTGAATCGCTTGGTTTCAGCGCAAGGGTAGCTCCTTCGGGCATGTGAGACCGTCTATCAACTCTGAAACAGAAATATGTAAGATTGTACCGTACTCGTACATCATACACTAACAATAACGGCCTGTACTCGTACTTTCTCTTTCTATTCGTACGTATCCTACTCGTCAGGCGTGAGAGACTAAATTATAACCAACTCTCAAGTCATCCTACCCTATCCCTCACCTCCAGTAAGTAGTTTCTCCACACCCTATTCCCGCTTTCGGTGCTACAGACGAGTGTCTTCCGTAGAACATATGCGTCAGACTCGACCTTCCTTCGGCTTCATCTGGAGGCAAAAGTCTGCGCCGCTCGGTGAAGAAGCAAAAGTCTCCCCTTTGAAGCGGTGAATAAGGTATCAGCCCCTTTATTACAACAAATCTCACTGCGGTACAGCTAGGTTGAAACCAGCGAAGTCACTATGAGGTGTTTTCTCAATTGGTCAGACTGGAAGATAGGGATGTGGAGAGGTTGTTGACGTGAGAGGCTGCTGACGTGAGTGCTACGCAAGTACTTCCAGATAGAGAATCGTTATTCTCCACAGAAAGAAAGCATGGGCTGTATCTCTTGTAGTCAATTCATGAATATAAAAGACACGTCCTTCCCTGCTAATTCTTGAAAAATCATATCTAACAAACACAACAAACACATCTACAATCAATACAGCTACACTTTAACACAATCATATACGATTCCGATCGATCGTCCAAGACTCCAACCTTCTCGACCAACAAAATGCGTTTCATTCTCGCGATTGCCGCTGTCCTTTCAGCCTTGACGATGACGAACGCCACCCATGTGTCTTGCGAAGCTGGCCTGTCCGACACCAACATTTGCGAGAAGTCGTACTGCCACTGTGACGGAAATGTTCTTACCTGCGAAGCTGGAACTACATGCGCGCAGACGTGTGTGTGCGCTGCTTGAAAATCGCAGTATGAGTTTCTCAATAGATTCAGAGTTGATCGAGTACCACAACGCTAATTCTTTATAGTGACATGATGGCTACTAGTGAGAAGTGGCAAAGCCAAGCCCAAAGGTCAAGAGAAGGTAACAAAGAAGAAATAGCAGTGGATTAGTGATGCAGATTGGAAATCAGGAGCAGATGGACGATGTTATATAAACCACACTCATTATGCACACTCAATCACCCTTATTCACACTCATTTCCGCTGTAGGTAGAAGAGCAATGCAGTCAGTTACACAGAAGAAGACCTTGAAATCCAACGAGCTCGACGTGAGATCTCTTTGATAAGTCTTCTATAATCTAGAATATAGAGTTAATTTAGATTCCTAAAGTAGAGTAGTCTATCTCTTATCTTATAAGACAATATAACTCTATCTTTTTTGCTATTAACTATAATCTATTTCTAGATACTCATCGCATCTATAGAGAGAAAAGGTCTCTCACGCTCAAGCCATGCGATCGTTTTTGTAGACGAGAAATAGAAAATCTGGCGACGGGCGCCGATAGAACGACTTCCGATATCATACTTAATCGATGAAAAGAATAATAGTCGTAGCTCGGGGTCCTTGATTTTAACAAGTCAAACGATACAATCGACATTAGGTTTTGACTGTCGAGCATTCTCCGAATAGCTTTTCGCTGCTTATTCGCATTAAATGTATCCTCTATATAAACCCCACCAGCGCGACCATATCTTTTCTTCGTGTTCTCTTCACACCGAGTGATAAAGTCGATGACCTTACAGCCTTTTCGGTCTTTCATCTCCTAATCTGCGCCTCTCGCCAAAAGCATCATAACGTTCCCTACTCTGCCCCAAAGCGCAGCCTCCATAAGCGAAGTTCTTCCTTGATCATTGCGACTATTAATCCGGGCACCAAAGTCCAGAAAACAAGATTACCATCCGCGAATACCTTTCCGCTGTCACCATAAACAATACCGTGTCTCCATAGTAGCCTTTACCAGAAACTAGAAGGTGAGCGTCGATAGATATACAAAGAACTTGTCGGACTTCTCCTTCGTGACCGAGGATACTATGGCTCACTGCTCCGGTGATGATCTTTTGAGTAGATAGGTTTAGCAGGCTGATTCAAAAGAATGATTCAAAACCATTTTGGGTAATAGCTTATTTTCATTACATGCATGGTCTTACGATCACGTATTCACTGCTACGACTTTAAAAAATTACTCTTATCGAATAGCGATCAAATTACGAATATCAAAACTTAAAATATTTACATTTTTATTCCTTATTTAACCCTTAAAATATAATTTTTAATAATTATAATAAAAATTATAAAATACGATATGCGTTTTTTAATAGCGTAAAAATTAAAAAAATCGAAAGTATAAATATTTTAATATTTATCGAAGTTTAAATTTATAAATCGACTCGGCTTTTAAATCACTAATTAATAAGTTAAATTAATAATTTAAAAGCTCTCCCGAAAGAGACCCGGGAGAATCCTCTAAGAATTACCATGTCGGGTAATTACCCTTCTAAGCGTAACTTTGCTTTGAATTATTCTTTTGAATTAGTTGCTAAACCTGTTTACTACGGGGTAGCTACAATATAGGTGCTGTAGCATTTCCAAAAGATCTACTATGTTTCGCTTTATATATGCAATACCTATGCAAAACGCCCACAGCTCTTAGTATAGCCACTCAAACTCATACAACCCAGTTATTTCAAGGGGTTTTACAATTCTTAATATTAATACTATTTCTCTATCTCTTAAACCTTCTTTTTTTTCCCTTATGCGCCTTAATCTTCGTTATAATTGCCTTATATATCTATTCTTACAATCACCTTCAACGGCGACTTCTTCAAAATCGTTAACTAATATCTTGCCTTTACGTTCGTAACTGAATCTTTAGCTTTGCTCTTATTCCGCTTCGCTATTGCTTCTTCGGCGCTTATATAGTTATAGACTAGGTGACGCTGGGCGAGGAAGTCTACGAAGCGTCCGGTCCAGTGGGTACGGGTCGGAAAGGTGTGGTATATTTAATGGTATGGGACTAGTTTTTCGAATATCATACCGAAAGGTATAAGATATCCCATACTCCCATTGAGTTTTTAATAAATATATTACGTGATATTTTTTTATATTCTAAAAATACGTAAAAAGCTTAAGCGAACGCTTATGTAATTATAAAATTCTATAAATAGATTAAAAAGATATAATTTTTTAAAAAAAGTTGAAAAAAAGTTAAAAACGACTATGTACAACAGATACCACACCTTTCCGACCCGTACCAGTGGGTGCGGAAACCGCCGGACTCGACGCATATAAAGTGGATGTTTTATTCAAGTTTGACTTCGTGGGAGAGAGCTTTAGTACGGGTCGGAAAGGTCTGGGATGGTCTGGGATATGGGGTGTCGATACCATATCATGATATGGTATGGTATTGAGATCATATCATTTGATTTTTATGGGATAATCTGAGAGATATACTAATATCATGAAATGGTCTAGGAAATTTCTGGTATATATAGGGATATTTTATATTATATGCAGAGGTATGAGAAATATACTATATATAGAAGAAGTTACTTTATATAGAATTATGCGAACGTATTCTAGTTATTATTCTAGTTATTATTTCACTTTACTATTATTATTATTATTATTACTTTACTTTATTATTAAGTTATTAAGTATTCTAGTTATTATTCTAGCCATTACTTTACTTTATTATTATTATTATTATTACTTTATTTTATTATTACGTTATTAAGCTAAGCTCGCTATCGCATTTAATATCGTGTTACGAAAGATCTTCGTAATTATCTAGGGCTTAACGAGTTATTTTTATTATTATTAATATATTTAATTTATTTAATTATTAGAAGAATTATTAACACGTTAATTATAATAATAATCTACTATTTATTCTACGATAATAAATTTCTCTCTTCTCTCTTCGCATTATAAAAAGAATTTATAATTATTCTTTATAATTATATATTCTTAATTATTAAAATTACACGCTTCGTATAAATAATATAAAGATTAATATCTTCGAATATATAATAAAGAAAAGCTTTCGTTAATTTATAAATAATCTTAATAATCGATTTAAAAAAACGTATTTTCTTTATATATATTATCGCGATTTCTCTTATTACTTACGAAAAGAAGAGCTTAAAGATTATTAAATCGAATTCTCTCTAATAGCGATAAATCTTATATAAAGTAATAATTATAGTTTATTAATAAAATAAAATAGATAGATTCGAGATTAAACTTACTTTTAGCTTTTTATCTACGTTTTCGAATATTACTATTCGATAGTTCTTACGCTAATCTATTTTTCTTAATTAATCTTAATAACTAAATACTTAAAGACTACGTAGAAGCAATTAGTTATACTTAAGATTATCTAATATTAGCTATATATATTATAATTTTTCTAGTCTTTTTTTTACTCTTATATACTATTATTTACTCGCGTATTAGCTTTATACTTAATATTTTATTTATAGATTGAATATATCTACTTTAAAATATTATCTCGCGGAGTGATTCTTTTATAAGCTATAGCTTACTTTATTAGATAAATAGATAATAAGATAAATAGTAGAAGAATAATAAATAATAGAAGAAAGAGTAGAAAGAAAATAAAAGTACACGATAAATATATCTTAGAAAACGTGATATTATAGATAAAATCAATATTATTTATTAATGCTTTTAGATATCTATCGTAATAATATTAGAATTAATTTATTTTTTAATCGAAAAGCGAGAGAAGAATACTCTTATTATAAGTATTAAGATTCTATAAGAATAAATTTATCTTATAATTAATTCTAGTAATTATTCTAGTAATTATCTAAGCGTATTAAAATTTTATCGATTTAGACGCTAACACGTAGAGTTCTCGATAATCTTTCTACATTAAGTAGATAATAGAAATTAATATTTAATCGATTTTCTTCTCGGTAATTTTTTTAATAATAGATATTAATATCTAAATAATTCTCTCTTTAAACTTTCTTCTTAAATAATTCTTATTTATCGCATATTTCTTTCGTTCTGATATTTGAGACGCGTTTCCATTATTAATATAACTAAAGATATTTAATATACTTTTATTCTAATAAAGAGTATATAATTAATAATTCTTAGCTAAATCGTAATCTATAAAGTATCGATCTTATAGAAGTAATTATTTTTTTAATTTTTATATTTCTTTATTAATCTTTTTTCTAATTATTAAAAAAGAAGAATAATTAAATTCTTAGACGTATTTTTCGCTCTTTAATATAAAATTCGATAATCTCGAGTTTAAGACTTTATATCGTAACGTAATTAATCGATCTAAAGATAATTAATTAAAGCGTAAAATCGTTTAAGATTTTAGCGAAAATCTTAATATTAAACGATTAAGAATAAGACTCGATACTTTTATTTTTAAGAAAAAGAAATTAAAACGCTTAAAAAAAGCTAATAATATCGCTAAGAATTATCGTATTCGTACTTATAAAAAGATTAGCGAATTTATAATTATTTTAGACTTATAGTAAGAAGTACGTATTAAAACTCTTCGTTAGTAAAAAGTTAACTTTAAATAATATTTATTTATCTTTATAATTATTATTCTAGTTATTAATTCTTTTAAGCTAATATTTAAAATAGAATTACGTAAGATATATATAGTAATATTATTACTCGATATCTTCGGCTCTAGGTTTATTTTAGAATAATATTTTACGCTAATAAGAATAATAACTCGTTATAAAAAAATATAGAAGATAAGAAAGTAGAGTAAAGTATATAATTATTTTTAATAAAAAATTATTTATTTTAATTATATAATAAATAAGATCTTTTTAACTATTAGAGAGAGAGATAATATTTTAAATTATAAGCGCTATAAGTCTATAATTTATTAAAACTCGAAAAGAACACTTAATTATTAGATATTAAGCTATTCGCGTATAAGTAGAATCTTAAGCGAAATTATATATCGAATATAAAGATACGTTTATTTATTAATGTGTAGAACGTGTAATAAAAGACTAGTAGATCTCTACTACGTAAACTTAGAGAGCTAGATTATAAGAGTTTAAGAAGCTATCTTAGAGAAAGATATATGTATCTACTTATGGTTTTAATATATCTATATATTTCTAATTATTATTTTAATTATCGCTAATCTATTTAAAAGAGATATATCTTCTTTAATATTATATTATCTTTATATATATTCTTTAATCGTCGAGAGAAAGTTATATATCGTAATATAATTAATTATATTCAAGGTAGATACTTTAAATATAATAATATAAGATAATTATCTCTATTAAAATCGATATTATTCTAATTAAATAATTATAATTTCGCTACGATTAATTTTAAGTCTAATCTTAATACGGCAAATACGAGAAGAGCGTACGATCTTATTATTTAAGACTATAATAATATACTAGCTAATTTTAAACTTCTCCTATTTAATATAAATAGTCTTAATCTCTTAATTAAAGAAATCGTTAATTATATAAATTATAATAATTAATCTTAAGAG
>JANQBS010000540.1:0-15336 GCA_033085395.1 Xanthoparmelia taractica | reverse complement strand
ATTTAAGAAAATAATGTATTGTAGTTATTATTCTAGTTATTACTTATTAGAATAGTTATATTTACTTAACGAGATTAGATTAGAAGAAAGTTTATCTTAATATTATTTATTAAGTGTCGGAGTTTAATAATTACTTAAGCTAATTTCGCCCTAACTTGTATATTAATCTAGAATTTTCTTATCTTATTCGCCATCTAATATGGGAAATAATCTACATTATGAAATATTTTTATATATATTAGAAAATTCTTAGATTATTTCATAATATTAGTAATTTCTCATTTTATATCTTTATAAGTAATCTAATATAATCTCTTCATGATACTCTTTTATGATATAATATGGTACGGTATAATATGGAATATTCTATCAAATATATTAGATCTTTTTGATTCGTAGATAGAACTTAAAGAGTTTACTAAAACTTTAATTAGATAGAATAAAGACGAGAAGCTCTAACTATTTATTCTTAAAGATTAGAAACACCTTTTATAATTTAACGATAATAATAGTTATTTTAAAAAGAGTTACTTAAGAATAATATCGAAGATACTATTATCTTCTCTGTAAATATTCTAGAAACTTTTAATCTAAGTCTTCTTTCGTAATATAGTCTACTAGAAATAAGTTATCTCGTCAAACGATTATCTTCGCGGCTAGTCTTAGAGAAGAATAGAAGATTTTTTTATAATATAAATATATCTTTCTTAATATTTATATATAACTTATAAGAAAGCGGAAAATTGTATATTCTATTCAATCTTCTTAATAAGATCGTTATTACTCGTTCTTTCTACTTCGCTAATTAGATATCCTAGAGAACTATCTTCTTCTAACCTTAATACTTAGAAATCTTTAATGTAAACTTTCGGCGCTAGTCCTTTACTTCGATTAATACGACTCTCGCCTAAGCTTTAAGTTTTATAAAGTAGTTTTTCTCGTATATCTAAGCTAACGGTTTTCTAACGTTCTATATATTATATCTATTAATATACTAGTAACAGTCTTAAATTATAATAATCTTAAGTTCTTATATACGTAGATTTCTAACAGTAACGTTTAGCTCTTTAGATTAAGATTCTGCGACTTAAATATATTATCTCTCTATTAAGCGAAAGATCTCTATTATTCTTAATAAGTAGAAAGAGTCGCGAAGAGGAATTAAACGTAGTAAATCTACGCCTGTGATATCCTCGAAGATCGCGTTAATAATACTAAAGTTATTTAAGAACACTTTATCGACTCGTGAGACTTGTTTTTATTAAAAATAGTTATCAAATAAACGTCTTAGTAGTTTAACGCGTATTAATCTTTGATTAATAATTTCTAAGTATATAATAAGCTCGACAAGTCGCTAACTACTTAAGGCACTCGATTATTCTATTAGTGATGTCGTTTATATAAAGACGAGACTATTAGCGAGACGTATAATTAGCGAAATAAGTAATTACGTCACGTCGATTTCTATGAGATAAAGCTAAAGATGATAAAGATATATAGCTCGTCTAATCGTAGCATTCTTTTGTCTATTGAGATCTCCCTTCATATTAATAAGAAGCACGCTTGTCGAGAGCATAATCACGAACGAGACTATGTTAATTAATGCAAAGTTAACTCGTTCGTAATGAATATCGCTGGCAAGGCGATCGCGAAGAGTCTTGAAGTTTACTCAGTTCATAATATTCTAAAAGACGTTAAATGAATTAATAATCTAACTATCTTGAAGGCTATTGAAGGTAGACATCTCACTCTAATGTATTGTTATAATGCTAAGGTCGAGTGAAAGAAGTCTAATCTTGATTAACGAATTTAGAATGTAAAGGCGTCGTGACTAGAGTAATGAACTAGCTATTTAAAAGATCTAAAGTAGAAGAAAGATGTGCGATGTGCTAATATCATCGTCAAGAGAGATATTAATAACGAAATAGTCTATAATATCGTATTTGCGAAAGAATATAAGTTAATAATATTTATTAATTAGAATAATTAGGCTAACGATGTGAAATAATATTAGCTCGGCTAATATTTCTTCGAAGGCGAGGACACCTCGCCTTAATGAATGCTACTTACAATAGCAACGCCCTGAAATGAAAGCTATTCACGGTTATGACTCGCAGCGAGTATAATAGATGAATCCCCTACGCCTATATAATCTCGTCGATCGAGGATAACAATATTATAAGGGCGTTTCTTCGAAAGCTTAAGAAGTGATATAAGGGAAGAGGTGTATAACGTCTTCGCTATATAATTACTAATAACTCTATAATCGAATAGAAGACTATTCGGCTAGTATTTCGAGATCTTAAGAAAGGTAAGCAATAGATTAATTATTCTCTCTATCGAAAATATAGCGAAAGAACTCTCAAACGATAGCTATATACCGACGATTACAAGAAGTTCTTTGAGCATCTTTATAAGGCTCTCTACTATCGATTCTTAGAGTAGGGCTATCTCGAATCGATTTATATAACTATTATTACTGCTCTAGAGTCAAAGAAGAAGTATATTCGCCGCGATTAATTAGAGATCAAACGTCTTTGGGCGTACTATACGCGTTAGTATTCTTATTTGCTTCTTTAAATAATTATTACGAATATCGTTAAGTTCTAATATTATTCTCTTAAGATTCACGTCGATAAGAAGAACGCTATGCTGCGATTTAATTTATTAGAAGTCGCTATATATATGCTAAAGATCGTTAATTAATAGGAGCTTCGTGACGAATAAATAGTAATTAAATTTAGATCTTATTAGTCTGTTAAGTGTCAAGTATATTCTTAATTTAGTAACTTCTAATCGATTAATTAAAGAAAGCGATAAAAGCCTAAGACGAAGGCGAGTTACGTTTATTTTTACTCTTCTTATATTGCTAATTATTAAGATAGACGAGATTTCTCGTAATTTAAATAACGTGTTATTATATATCTACGTCTTTTATCGTTAATATTAATTATCGTGCTCTTATTTTTAGTAATTTAACTTAATAAATAACGTATTTACTAAGACTAACTGAAAGAGGTGAGTCTATATATTTGAAAAAGAAGACTTCGAGATCTACGAGAGTATAATTAAAGAATACGTTACGAAGGATATCTATAATGAACCTGACGGTCTTAGTAAGTATATATTGAATATTCGTGAGATACTCGACGAGATTAAGATTAATTTCTACGATTTGAAGGCGGGCACGGTGGATTGGGAGGATGATATAAGGGAGCGTATTTCCGCTTAGTGGGTGGCGATGTTAAGGTAAATAATCGAGCCTATTCGTTAATAAGGGGTTTAAGAGGCCCTGAAGGAGCTCGCCGGCGATGGGCATAATATAGCCCGGCTAGAGACGTCAGCGAGGCGGAGTGATCACGATGAGGAGGATTAGACTAGACTACATAGGCAATATCATCAATAAAGTCCTCTTCCCCGTGGAAATCCCCAGCTCCGGCGGCGGTGAGCCTCCTTTCCGCCCTGTATGCCTCGGGAAGGCAGAGAGCCTCCATTGTACGAATAGCCTTATCGGTGGCAGCGAGGTTGCTACGAGGCCGCGCCTTATTTTGGTGTGACCCCCATACAAAACTAGCGCGGCCTTGTAATCGCGCTACTAGTATTTTTCTTAGCATGGGTTGAGGTTTAAAAGCATCCTGAGGTTCGGTCCGACGGTTGGTCCGGGGAAGGGTCCAAGGGCCCTCAGTGTTCTGGCAGCTTGAAAGCGGCTGCCAAACCAGCTCCTTTCGGCTGCCCTAACACCGAAAAGAAAGATACTGAACGAACGAGGGCTTTTGATTCTGTTAGGAGTGTGCCAAAGCCTTCCCAGTTGCCCAGGCTACTCACCTGTTAGGGCTTACTGTGGCTTGGCAGGGGCTTCCCCGCCTACTTCTACTCTTCTAATTGAGTGAACGAGAGTGGACATGGATGAACAGCCCCAATCTTTCATGAGTAGAGGTTGACGGTACTCTTTATAGATTTATTGACTTCATCAGGCCGATCCTCGAGCCTGTACATATGCGCAAATTTGTTCATAATACTTTGTCCGCCAGCCGCCCTTGGTGTTCTCTTTGTTGAGAATAGTGGCAATCAGCCCTATATCCTAGTGGCTTGGCAAGAACACGTTGTTACATAGATTTCGCCTCCTGTATTTCTTACTCCTTAGAGCATCATCTATTAGGCCTTGTGGCCCTGTTATTCAACACTCTTGAGTCTAGGTCGTGGTTTACAGATGCAGGTCCCCCATCCGCGGGTAGAAGCAAGGCTGAGGCTGTGCAAGACTGTGTATGAGTAGGATCAGCTTCGCTCTCAGCCCTTCTTATCTCGATGAAGCAAACGTGACGATATGTTATTCGAAATCGCAAAATCGAGCCTAATGTGCTTAGCATGATCATTGTTAATCCCACTATAATTATCTCGGGCAGTATCGAGTCTTTTAGTCGGGGGCGAATTGAGGGCACGTTTAAATTATTATTAATGAATAGTCAATTAAGTTTCGCCCTCTCGATTAGGTTCAGGGATATCGATGCTAACAGTGTATCTACGTTTTCGTAGAAGAATTATCATCAAAGTCTAGCTCTTCCTTCACCGCATCTTTTCGATCGGATTCTGATTATGCAGATTGCAATATCTTCGCCGAGATTAATAAGAAATGTTCGAAGCCGGCTCCTCGAGCTGCGCTCGTTGGTCTGGAAGGCGTAGGATGAAGATTTGAGCTGCTACATATCTATAATCAGGAGCTGATGCTGGGAAAGGAAACCTCACCGAACGATTGAATACGATTCTGCCTTGGCTCGGCCGTAAGTTGACTCCAAGGAGGCTCCGATATAGACACCCTCGTCGTTGTACCACAGCACGTGACTCGAGAGGAGTTTTTCGAACACGTTCCCACCCTTCTCAAGCGTATGGCCCCTCCAGGAGCCATCAAGGAGCTGACACCGGTACCCGACGCCTATGTACCAATCATCAAACTCGAGCTTTCTGGCATAAGCGTCGATCTCATCTTCGCACGCCTCGCCCTTCACTCTGTGCCCATCACCCTCACTCTCAAGGATACGAGCATACTACGGGGTTTGGAGGAAAGAGATTTGCGATCTTTGAATGGGAATTGAATCATGGTCCGTGGTGTAGGTATTTGGATTTAGGAAAGGGTGTGGGAAACAGGGAGTCGTCCCACACCTCTGCGCTAGTCGGAAGCCTTCTCCACGCTACTGTACCATTACGGCCTAAAGAGCTACCTAAAGGTGAAGACGGTGTGCGGACTGCAGACAGCAGCGGAATGGAGAGGCGCCAGCAAGATGGCGCAATGCCATGTGGACTGAGTACCTTGCATGTGGCGTCAAATCTCGTATCTCACAACATTATTGACAGGGTCCTCAAATTAATTGATTGGTTTACAGGACACCTTTCTTGAAAATTGACCAATTAGTAATCATGTAATATAACCATGATCTACTTTACTTCCGTCTTCCACTGATTGCCTCGTTAGTGCATTTCCCCACTCTATTATCCCGTATCTCTTTATCATCGTATTATTTGTATGTCATGGACAGAGCTCCGATAATAATAACATTAATACCATACTACTCCTACTGCGCTCTGCTGTTTCCTGAATCTTGGCTTCCTTCTCTTTGTCCTCAGGGGAGGAAGCTTGAGCAGCATCACCAACAGTGTAGTAAGAGTATGCGAATGAGGATCTATCTGGAGTGCTATTCACCTGGCATTCTTCAATCCATTCCAATAACAATCACCTCTTCCATCCCACGCAAGCCCACTTCAAAATCGAATGGTTGTTCTGGTGGGCTCTAGCTGGTGGAGCTACCTTCGAGAGTAGGGCTCAAGGGATACCAAATGAGGGAGACGTGTCGCTTGAATTGGTCGTCGAGAGGAAAAATAGATATGCAGTACGGAGTTAGCGCCTTATCGATTCGTAGATAGTGCAAGCTGTAGTATCAGCAGATAAATGATAGGGCTGGGGACGTGTTACTGAGGCTATAGTTGCTGAGGTCGCTGAAATCATGCCTCGGCATCTCCAGCACTCTATCCATCTAGCTCGGAAAGATGGTTTGATAAGGCTGAATGATTATCCGGAGTTAACAGTAAAGAATCTCCCATATTGAGAAGTCCACAACAAAGTAAAGACCCAATGATATCGCAAATATATCATTCATTGGAATTGACGAATCGATCACAGCAAGCCAATCGAAGCCGTGGGTGTGCTACCACGCAGTATCCCAAAACTATCTACCCTGGTATTAGACAACCGTCAGACTTCTGGATGGGCAATGGATGGCGTCAGTGCTGCAGCAAGCGTTGTTGCTCTTGTTGAAACGCACACCCCGGACTTTAGACTCGCCTGTCAACGAGGAATTAGGGAGAATCGTTTCGTTTAGTCTCGTGGCCTCGTGAGAGTGTGTTGCTTGGAATGTTGGCGGATCTGACCAGAACGGTTCATGGCGATATGGGCCGCTATTCCAGCCTTGAGAATCCCCCATAGTTTTCTTCACGGGGTACCCGTATGAAGGAGTATTAATCTAATGTCAGGAACGTGCCAGAGCGAGTCATGGTGTCATGTGACGAAGACATTAATAGTCAGTCGCAATAATGACTCAGCTTATTGTATTGAGAACGGCAGCACCTCGATACACGACTCTCTATTGATGAGATCCTCCCCTACGTGTCTACTCCTTGTAGTGATGGTCAATGACTTCTTAGGATCCAATCTCTTCGGAACATAATCAACAGGTATAACAGGCTCCTTCGCCACCTCATTGCATACATTGCATACCCAAAGATTGTTTTGTCCATACCGCTGATATGCTGATACGCTGATACGCTGATACGCTGAGAGGATGTGCTTCAATCCGCTATTCCGTGCCATCTGAATTCTGATTGCTTTTTCCACAGTTGCTTGGACGGATTAAATTTGATAAGAAGTTTGGCGGAGGAGCGGAAGAGAAAAGCTTGCATGGCTGCCAAGGATGCCAAGACTGCCAAGACTTTCCAAAAATTCCCGAGCACATCTCTTGGTTCTTGGCATTCTTGTGGTCAAGCATGGAAAAAAGAGGCATCCCAGAGGCAGGGCGAGAATGCCCGAGAGCAAAGCATTTATCTTCGATGAGGCCGGTTCGGCACAGGAATCGAGATCCTCGGACAATGATCCTTCTACTCTGCTGCAAGAATTGAAACAAGATCAGACGACAGACGAGCAGCAAAGACCATAACTTACACTTATTGACCAAGGCGTGCACAGACTCGTTGCACCTTCCTTAGTCATCGGGGAGGCTGGGTATTCATGTCAGATAGGCTGGTCACGGCATAAGGCTACCTAACCATTGAGGCGGAGAGAAAGCACTGCTGCTTGATCGAGGGAGTTGGACCCCTCCGAAAATGTTCATACGATTTGGAGAAAGGGAAATTGTTTAAGGAGCCCAGACTTGCCGATCTCTTTTCCAAAATGGTTTGATCGTACCGTACCGAATACCAAGGTATTTTGTTTTTTGTGCTCATGCTGCCAAGGATCCACGGGATCTTCACCTCTGCAGTTGCTACCATTCCAAATAGCCTGGGCCACCCAACACCACCACCAAACATTCGGGTTGGATACGTGATTAGAAGTGAAGCAAAAACAGAGAAAAAGGCTAGTGCGATTCAATGTTGGTATCCCTTTCCTTGTCACCTTGTGCTCGGGACGTACACGCTAGCAGGGGCCAGATGTAGGGATTATTATTGGTCACATCTTGCCTAGCGAAGCAGAATCTTTGTAAGCAAGATAAGATCAGTTAGACGCAGTGATGTGACCAATAGCATCCCTACATTTGGCCCCTGCTAGCGTGTACGTCCCGAGCACAAGGAAAGGGATACGGCGTAACTGTGCTTCTCTATCAACATCTACCAGCGGAGCATCTTGTAGCTTGCATCGCTAGCTTTTGATGGCATCCTCGGTCATGGCTCAGCTTGCCCGGGCACGGTACGTACCATACCTAGGTATTCGCTACGATGAAACCCGGCATCAATCGCGACGTGTTGTACCAGCCGGCCCTTCCACGGTTTGTATTTTTATGATGGTGCTACCAGGCTCGATCTTAGGAACATCCAAAATAAGCTGAGGTTCAGATTCGGTTTTTCGTCAGATTACTTGACCGTGGTATCGTCGAAGCTTTCTGCTGTTGCTCATTTGATTTTGACGCTTGCCGAAAGCTCAAAGATTGTTGTGGCCAATTCGCCCATTTGCACCAGAAAGTGCTACTAGTCTTTTATCATCGACTTGGCTTCTACTGAGTTCTAACGTGGCGGACGTGGGTTGGATGTTCTTGGCAATAAGAACCTCTGTTACAAAATCAGACTCTCTACTTTACAGTGATAGATCTCACTAGGGTGTCTACTTCAGCTGATGAATTGATACGCTCTTTTCCCGTTCGCTCCGTCCTGCTCTGTTCGCCGTTCCATTTTGCAGGTCCTGTTCCCTATACGCATCCCCAACTCCAAACTCATTAACCGTCGCGGCCAGGATGATTTTCTACTCTAAGATCGCCAGCTCATACCTATGCAAGCCCTTGAACCCTTTTGAAAAGGCCACCAGGGATCTTCTGCAGGGCACAGGGGGTCTCCCTCGCCGGCGAGCCAGCGCTCCGGCAAAAGCTTCTCGGGGCGTATCTGTCATCATGAATTGCGACGCAGTGCGTGATTGGCACCCCATACAAGAGAATGTTCCGTTGAGAAACGGGTGTTGGTGGGCGGATTGGAGAGGACGTCGGCCGGCACGGGCAGCCATGACAGGAGGATAGAGCCGCAGAGCTTCTCTTATAATAGCAGAAGTGAACGGGAGTCTGTTGAGGATATGTGAATTTGGGGCTAAAGTGACGGGCAACGCCGTGATGTTTGGGCTGAAGACGATGTCCGTCCACTGTGGTTACGAAGGTCATGTTTTCTGCTCGGGCAATGAGCAGATGTAAGAACAAGTAGGTAGGTTTGCTTTGTGCTGGTTGCCACCTCTATGTGTTACTACTGAATCATGCCATGCAAATTATCGTTCCCCCCTGAGCGTAGTCGACCATATGCAAGCCATATATGCATGCCACAAGCAAGACTTAATTTTTTTCCCCGCAAGACTCCGATGGCTAATATCCAGTCTACAATACCATAATCAAGCACGTATTATAAAACTTCGAACATCAAGATTCGATTTAGATGACTACTATCGAGATGGAGATCCCATGTCTTGCCCATAACCACCAGTGAGACCCGAGGTGCCAAATTAAAACCCATGAGAATTGCAAGACGATCAGTACTTGACTCCTACTCTACGATCCAGAAGTGAGTTAACTGATAGAGCGAGGACACCAATAGATCAGTCGACATCCGGCTAAGTGGAGAAAAGTATTGGTGTCCTCGCTCTATCAAGTCACTCACTTCTGCAAGCCGCGGTCCTTTTACGACCCCGCATTCACAAATGACTATGCAGGATTGAGAGCAAGCATCTTATGATTCCTCGTTGGGCCGAGTATGTGGGCATCATAGGATGGCAATAGGAGAAATCCGGATGAGATGTGGTTTGTCCAAGCTAAGAGCTGCGCCTCGAATCTGGACAGCCTCAGCCTCCTCCGCCCCGTTCAGCGTTTTGATAAGTCCTCATAAAGGTTGCACCCAATTCGTGTTGCCAGCAATGCGTTTGATCCAACACTGGCATAGAAATTGCCATGCCGGATCCTTTATCGATTACGATTGGGGTGGCGTCCATCGTCAACGGCAGCATCAAAGCTCTCGAGAAGTACAACGAGCTCAGGGCTACATTCAATTCTACAGACGTGTCTGTACTTTCAGCAAAGACTCAATGCGATTGTGTACTTATCGCTTTGAATAAAATCCAGGATACCCTGCTCTCTAGACCAAGGTTGGCGTCGCGATGGACATCGGGTAAGAACGTGTCTGGCAGGAACTTACAGTCAACCATGGGCGCCTGCGAAACTACCTTCGCAGTCATCACCGAGAGACTGCACAAAGTCATCAACGAGAGTACAGATAAGCATGGGAAAGCCACGACCAAAGCAAAATTGGATTACCTGTGGAAAGTGTCCGAAATAAAAGAGGCCCTTGCGCATGTCTCCAGTCTTGTGGCGGCATTGAATCTTCTTCTGACCGCATTGAACACGTAGGCTGGGTATCTCGCGTCTCGTATGATTTTAGCTAATGTTCTAAGTGAGTTTCAGGCTGAAATGATGGATATCCTCACCAGTGCACGAACACGCAGCATATTCTCCAAGGTATCATCCAACGCGAAGACCATCAGGACAGCACAAGATCGCCTTTCCGAGCGGAGCGTAAGCGCATTATCGACCTCATCAGCGGAAGATCAAGACTTTGAATTCGACGCTTTCGTCATCAACACCGAGATCTATCGCAAAGCGTGGATAACTGCCAAGAAGAGGAAACCAAAGATACAAATCAATTCCTCAGACATCATCAGGTATGAGCAGCGGTATCTAGCTAAAGCAATAGCATCTTTCGATCCAGGCCAGGAGCATCCTGAGCAAATTGGCTTTGTCAGGTTTGAAACGCTCGAGGTTTCTACAATTAGTGGGGAATGGTGGCAGGCGAAGAAAGACACAGGAGAAGAGGGTTTAGCACCTTCGAGATACCTTACCCTTTTCGACGCACATCTGCCTCTGCATAACGACATGGGTCCACGAAGAGTGAAGGCAGTATACCGTTACGTGAGGAATCCGGAGAAACCCGATGAACTTAGTTTCGACAAAGGCGAGGTACTAGATGCTTGGGACAAAGTTCCTGGCTGGTGGAACGCAAAGAAAGATAGCGGAGAGATTGGCGTGGTGCCCTCGCCTTATTTCATCCTCGATGGTGACGCCATTCCAGCTGAAGAGCAGTCTGTACGATTTGTACGGCTGCCTCCGCCACCATTTCCAAAAAGAGTCGAGGAATTGAGCTTTTCTACGCACAAAGAGGACAACAACAATGTGGCAGCCGATGAGGACACACCGGATTTGTTCAGCTACCTCGACAGTCTGCCTATTGCACAAGCAGTGTTGGCAGCATCGGACGAGCCTACTTCCTCGAGTACCCAAGAAACAGCTACAGCACTACAGGTCATGGAAGTTGAGCATCACGATCGGCAAAAGTCCAACGAGAACCAGTCTTCGGCACTGTCTTTAGAAACCTCAAATTTGCCATGGTCACCACTGAGGAGTGTCCTCGACCCTCACGAAATCGAAGTGGACAACATCTTAAAGGAACCACTAAGATTCGTCTCGCAGACGGAGTTCCAAAGCATGCTACTGTCATTCCTCAAAGAATCCGTCATCGAGGAGAAGCGTTTCCAAATCTCTCAGGACAAACTTGAATCATGGATCAATTGGGTGATGTCGAACCCTGGAGATGACGACCTCAACGTGTTTGAGATGTATGGTCT
Source organism: Xanthoparmelia taractica (assembly GCA_033085395.1). NCBI lineage: Eukaryota > Fungi > Ascomycota > Lecanoromycetes > Lecanorales > Parmeliaceae > Xanthoparmelia > Xanthoparmelia taractica. The sequence continues at coordinate 3,932 of JANQBS010000540.1, read as the reverse complement.
GGAAGACGAGATCCGCTCCGCAGTCTTGCCGCAGCTTATAGGCTTTGAGGGAGAACAATGGGGCAACAGAAACACTGGTGCCGTCCTTGACGCATGGGTCAGAGAAGCAGTCATGAAGGGCTCGATCAGGGAGAGTGTTCAGCGTGAGTCTGTCAGGGACTTGCTCATACTTTGGCAAGATAGCGCTCCGCAAAGGAAGGGGAAAGCACCCGAGTAAGCCGCAGTCGAAGGCTCTATAGTCTTCCGGGGCAAGAGAGAGTTCAAAAATGAATAGTGATCGCGTTCTTTCTCGGCTGAATCAATACCTTTTCGCCCACAAATTGGACCAACTAGGTCGGGACCTGTTGGCTGTTGGACAGAGGCACAGCTGACCAGAAACGACAGCATTGTTTTCAAGATGCCCATCAACACGGATCAGCTAGCCACGAGACGTCGCAGCTCGTCTTACCACCCAGCCAGCATCGATGAGTTCCCGTTTTTCCAATTCGCGCATACTCTTGCGGTCAACTAGACTAATTCCGTTTCTCTGTCAAAAGCTGCTGACTGAAGAGTGCGAAAATCGTTTCCTCTAAACCACAAGGATAATCATTCAAAGGCAATGTCATCAGTCAACTGTTGATAGAGAGCATAGTCGAAAGTGATCAGCTCTTCCTTATTATTAAAACTACAAGATATTGATACAGGATATCAACAATATAACATTTACAGGGAGCCTTGAATATCTGGAGCTTCAGAAACGATATCGTTGGACCAGAGGACGAATTTGATGACCTTTTCAACCTGTTCCCGCACTTTGACTGGTTTCTTGCTAAGATTGATGACCTACTGATCAGCTTCCCGGTATTGCAAATTCGAGTTGATAATGGTCTCGATAAGCTCAGGGCTTAGAGAAGGATCTGCGGAATTGGTACTGATAGGGGCCAACCGACGCTTATAAGCTGCCACCAAATCCGGTTCTCGAAGTTCCAATGCCTCATATACCTATAGTCACAGATCTTTCGAATTCTTTGCATCTTCAACAGCGATTATATCCTTGTTATGACCGTGCTGGATTAGCGGTGAATGTCGTTCTTGGCCTATGGCGAGTGTTGACTTCTGGTAGTTAAGCGAATTCCTTAGCGATATTTCCGACTTTGAGGGTTGCAATAATTCCGAGTTATTCTATAGGGGTATTAGAGTTTAACTAAATCATCACTTTTGACTGATATACGCTAGAGCCTTCTTCAGGTTGTGCTACTTGGGACCCTGCTTGTGATATCATCGCGTTTTTCTTGTGCCCAAAGACACCTTTAATTTTATGGCGTATGCCCTTATGTTCGCCATTGCTATGACGGGACCGCGAAGCTTGCTCGGAAGTCATTATGCTGATGCTCTGGGATTGCCAGAATACATCGGCATCCGTATTGGATTGTCTCAAACTACACGTGTTCACCCAGATATGCACTGCACTAGGATATGCATAGGGCTAGCCTTATGGCTTTCTTGGCATGTCTGATTCTTTTTGATATTTGTATCTAATTAGTACGTGCTAAGTATTCGAGGGCGTTTGGTGCAGTTGGAAAGTAGACCACTTCTAACTCTTTAGCCCCAGGGCTAGCCAGCCAGGCAAGTGAGTTCAATTCCCCTATGTTTCAATAAAAAAACATTCTTAATAATAACAAAACCGAGCTCATAAACGTCTCTTTCGAGACGACACGTATATACTCAAACTATAGAAAACTAACTGTAAAAGAATCAAATGATACATATCTATATTAGTCTAATACTATAGTATAGTAATAACTAACGTGATTCCCAAACAGACTTCTAGAAATTCATTTTTTTTAGACTTCTAAGAGTCCTAAGATCACTATATCGTACGATATAATCATAGCACGTACATAGCACGTACATATACTCGTAGCATATAGTTCTTAACGTAGCGGTAAGACCATACGTTATAGAATTCAACTAGATAGAGAATACTCAGCGAAGAACGCTATCTCGCTAGCGAGATATATAAGTAACCCTATACGTCCAATCTCGCTATAGCTTACTTACGTCGCTAGCTATAACATTAATCTCGCTTTATATAGAGTAATAAGTAGCTATATATAAGAGTAAAGAGATAAAGATCTTAACTAAGTTTTTATTAAATTTTCTAAAAACTAAAGAATTTAACTAAAGTTAAGATTCTTATTAGATATCTAGCTCGTTTTATTATTTAAAATATAATAAAAGTTAAGCTAAGTATCTAACTTAATTATTACTTCTTCTATATAAAAGAAAGTCGAAAATTAAATAAAATCTTAAGAATAATAAAGAGATCTAGTAGTAGCGAGGTTAACTTAATATAACTACTAATTACTCTTAGAGCTAGATAATATATATATCTCACTTTAACTATACTTATAAATATATAAAATAAAGAATAATAATATTAAACTATCGCTCGCTATATTAAATAGAGATTTATCGTTTACGCTACTCTACTATAAAAGAGTAAGCATAGAGCGTATTTAAAAGATAATAAGCTTAAAGTCGATATCTACTTAATACTCTTCTTAATATCGATTAGAGATTTATCTATATATAAGTCGATTACTATTAAATAACTAGCGATTAGATTATAAACTTATTAACTTATAATCTTATTCTATCGTATTAGATTCTTCTTTATTCTTTATTAATAACTTTAAAGACTCTAAAAGAGCTTTCTAAAGAGAAATATCTAGACCTCGTAATTAATAAATATAAGGCGAACATCTTAGCTTTTAAGAATAACTCTTAATAAAAAAAGTCTTCTATAAACGCGACTATAAGATTCTATAGTATAGAGTCTACTACTCTTAATCGACGTATTAATAAAACTACTCGTTCTTATTAAGAATCCTATTAAGTCTATTAGCGATTAAGCTCTATAGAGAAGCAAGCTTTAGAATTATAGATTCTATAATTAATAAAGTAAAGTTAGTCTTTAAGAGTCTCTTTAGTTTAATATATAGTTCTTAAAATACAAAAAGAAAAAGGAGATTACGATTATCTAAGGTATAATTAGATAAGTAGCTTTCTAAAATATTATTTAGATCTATAGAGTTAATTTAATTAGCTACTAGATAAAAAATATATAATAACTTATAATCTAGAATTACTTCTATAGTAGTTTTAGCTTATTAAATTCATTATTTAGAAGTACGATATTTAGATAGAAGATATATATAATATAAATAAGAAAGATATTACTCTTAATCTTTCTAGTAAAGAGAGAGTACTATATTCTAAATACTAGTCGCAGGCATATAAAGCTTAGAAGGAGAATTGAGAATAGGTAACTCTTATTAAGTATATATCTATAAATAGAAGACTTCTTTCTTTATTTATTATCTTTAAAGAAAAGCGTTAAATAAAATCTTAATAAAAGATATTAGAGAATAGAGATATAAATATTATATTAAGTAAGAATAGCTAAATAAATAATATCTTAAGTCTAGAGTAGTTTACTAGATATATATATATTATTTCTTCTTAGATTTATAGCTTTAGACTTACTTATTTTAAAACTTTTAAGCTATAGACTTGAAAGATAATAAAGAGATAATATCGTCTTCTTATACTTAATAAGTATTCGTTATATATTAGTATCGAAGTTATTAAGTACTATATTAATAATAATATTATTCTTTTATATCTATCTACCTATATCACATACGTTCTTTAGTTATTAGTACGAGTCGGAAAGATCTGGAATAGTCTGGGATACGGGTCGGAAAGGTGTGGTATATTTGATGATATGGGATCAGTTTTTCGAATATCATATCGAAAGGTATAAGATATCCCATACTCTTATTAAGTTTTTAATAAATATATTATATAATATTTTTTTATATTCTAAAAATAAGTAAAATGCTTAAGCGAACGCTTATATAATTATAAAATTCTATAAATAGATTAAA
>JANQBS010000539.1:0-15388 GCA_033085395.1 Xanthoparmelia taractica | reverse complement strand
TATAATTTTTTAAAAAAAGTTAAAAAAAAGTTAAAAACGACTATGTTCAACAGATACCACACCTTTCCGACCCGTAGGGCCTACTATGCGAAGATTAGAATTTAGAATATAACTTTATCGTCGTAGCGAAAAGAGCTAAAATTATATACGATATATTGAAGATTAAGAGAATAGATACTATCTTATATTTAATAACTATATTAGCCTTAATTAAGATTATTATTATTTTAAAGCGTTAGCTTTATTAATTCGATACGAAAATCGAGTTAATCTCTATCGATATCTTATTTAATATTCGACGTTTATTTAATACGAGATCTTCTTTATTTAAATCTAAATTAATTAATAATATAAGCGAGATATACTTTAAGGAGAGAGCGCGAATTTTTAAAGTAGATAAATTCGCTATTTTATTCGCTAAGAGTTATACTCTCTTCTTCGCTAAGCTTAATTCGATTCTATATATAAATAATCTTATAATTAACTAAAAAGATAATATCGCCGAAGATTTTATCGTTCTTAATTTAAAGAAGCTTAATTTATTACGATAATAATTATCTTAATTAAAGACTAAATTATTATAAGTAAAAGCGCTTTAAGCGTAATTAATTATTATATAAATAAAGCTTAAAGATATTAAGAAATTAAATATAATATGAAATAATTTAAAGATAGTAGTCGAGAATCTAATTAGAATAAAAGATAAAATTATCTTTTCTATTATATATATTAAGAATCTACGCTAGATTACGAAGTAGTTTGTAGAAAAGCTATAATATATAATTAGAGTAACTTTTTATTTTATAAGTTTAATATAAATCGAGAGTCTAATTAAAAAAGATAAGAATAGATATACGAAAGCTCTTTAATTCGCTATTACATTATTAACGAATATCTTATAAAAGAATAATAATATCGTAATAAAGCTTCGCTCGTATCTTTTAGCTTTAATAAAGTAACTTTTTAATAATAATAATAATTTTTAGAAATAAAAGATCTCTTATAGCGATAATTAAGCTAAATTATAAAAAGAGAGAAATATTAAGTTTAATAACACTAAGAAACTCGATAAGAATAATAATTATTAATTATTCGATTCGTCGTATTTTATTAGCGATAATAATACTTCTAATATCGACTTATTTATTTCTTTATCTCGATAACGATTAGTCTTTATCTTATTAATACTTATATCTATTACGCTATTATTAAGCGTATTTAAGTTTAAATATCTTAAATCCCGAGTAATAGCTAAATTATTATTCGATAATCGTATTAATTCTCGAGCTATACGCTATTATATAAACTATTAAGTCGATATTTCGTAAAATACGTCGCGAATAGTAAAATATATTAAGGCGATATTAAAATAAGAGATTAAGTATAATATTTAATTAATATTAGAAAGGAATATAATTAAGTTTAATGTAGATCTAAAGAGTTCCCATTAATTAGCGAGAGCGCTGGCTTTTCTCGTTACCCGATAGATTATTACGAATAGTATCTGCCTAGTACTAGCACCATGCTAATATCGGTCGGGTATATCTATCGGGTGTATCTACCAATCGTAACTACCTACCAAGAGCGAGTAGTATTTAAGTAGCAGTTTTCGTTAGAAGAAATCAATTATCTTTCACTCAACCTTTCAATGCCCAACACTTAGTCTATCTTATTTAATTATTTTTACTTCGTAATATAGCGTGAAATTAACGAAGTAAAGAAGAATAGAGTAATTATTAATATTCGAGCTCTGAATTAAATAACTAAGAATAATAGTTACTTACTTTCGTTATAGTCGGAAATTATTGCTATAATAGCTAATTATCCTTATATCTTAATCTGCGATGTAGTCGAATAATTTTATTAATTTATAATTCGATCCACGAATAGATCGAAGCTTATTATAATATCTTATCGCGATTAGAAATAATTAAATATAGCATTTATAGAGTATAAAGAATCGTTTTTATACGTGCAACGTTAAATAGATTAGATACTTCGCCCGTTTAGATACTTTACTAAGATATACGTAAACGATATAATTATCTTTTTAAGAATCTTAAAAGAGTATCTCTCGCACTTACGATAACTCTTTACGCTATATTATTAAAAGCGTATAAGTCTTAATTTAAAGAAGTTATTCTTAGATTATTCGTTAATTATTCTATTAAGATAAAGAGTTAACTCGCTTAAGATATCTACTTCTAAAGAGAAGCTAATAATAATTAATACGCTTACGTTTTTTAATATCTTACGAGAGCTAGAAATCTTCTTAGACTTGACTAACTAGCTACGATTATTTATTTTCCGATATATTTAGCGAACGCACGCCCTATAATAGCGTAAAACGAAGCTTATTAGCTTCTTATCAAAGGGCGTTAAGAAATATTCTCGTAAGTAATAGTCTTACAAATTAGTTTACGCATTAACGAAGTAAGAATTTAAGGCTTTTAACGACGTTAAGAGTGCTTTCGCCAGTTTAATCTTCTTAATATACTTTAATACGAAGAGATAACTATTAATCGATCTAAATATCTTTAAGATATATAGCTTTATAACGATAATCTATTACGTGAAAGAGAAGCTTATTAAAGTCTTTTCTAGAATGTCGATTTAACTTATTATATTTTTTAATAAGATATTAAATTAAGTAGAGAAGAACTATTAGTCGACGGAGTTAAAAATAATTAATCTTATCTAGATCGTGAAAAAGATTCGATATATAATCGAGTCAACTAGAAAATTATTTATAATTATCTATATTAATTACTTAATTGCGATATTAATTTCTAAGTAAATTAGTATAATATTAATATTAATTAATAAGCTTAACTTAAGCTTAATTCGTACTTCGTAATACTTATCGCAGTTTAATCTCACGATTAAGTATAAGATCGACAAGTCTAATATCGTATTAGACGCGCTCTCACGATTATTATTCGTTTCACTTATATCACGATTTTTCTATATGCCAAAGGCATTTCGGGAAGATCGGGGAGGCTAGGCCAAATCTAGACCAAATGTGTATTAGTTTCCCAGCATAATGTCCGCCCTACGGCCCTTAGAATTCGACAGACTTTTCAATAATCAATCCCAAGACCTTTTTCCATAACAACATGATAGCAATGCCAATTTCGATATCAAATAATAGTCGAATCGATTTAGGAGATATTCTTTATTAATATAGCTCACTTATCGTCATCGAATTTATTAAATAAGTGAGCTATTAGATTAGCAAGATCTTATTAGCTTTTCTTTGCTCTTTGTCTATTAAAAATCTTTCTTATTTTTGCTTCTTTTATTAATTAATCTCACAACGCTAACTACTTCAATAAATAGATAAATACTTAGCCTCGCATTTGATATCCAGGAATTCATTATCAGTAATCACAAATACGCTAATTTAGTATTTGACGATATTAAGGAGATTTGTAAATATCTCACGTTCAACACTCTTAGGCCTATTAGATTAATATCTATTATTAATTTTACTGCTAATTCGTTAAGAATAACTACTTATTTTTTAATTCAAGATCGTTAATCATCTAACTAAGTCGTTAATAAACCTACTTTTCGTAAATTTATTCGACGTTTTAAGTAAGTTACTTAGTCTCTTAAGAACTTACTCTTTAATTCTTTTTCTATTAAAAATATATCTAATTCGTTATCAATTAACAATAATTCTAATACTAATTCTACTAATATCGATTACGATAATTCTATGAATAATTCTATGAATAATTCTATGAATAATTCTATGAATAATTCTATGAATAATTCTATGAATAATTCTATGAATAATTCTATTAATAATTCTATTAATAATTCTATTAATATTAATAATAACTCTATTAACAATAATCGTGATTCTTTATTAGGTAATTCGTCTTCTATATTATCGCTATTAGTGATTCGTAAGGATTCTACTACTATAGATACTATTAATTTAAGTGAAAACTCAAGCACTTCTCGTAGATAATTAAGTTAAAATATATCTAAAATAATTATTAATTTCACAGCCCAATAATTATAAGATATAATTAATAATACTATTAACTTCGTCGTTATAAATATTATTAATAACTTATAATTATCTATTAAATTTAGAGAAGAATAAGGCTTATTAGGAGAATTAGAAGAGTTAAAAGAACTCGAATCGATTATAGTAAAAGTTATAGAAGCATCGAGTTCTAATAGCAAATAAAATGGTATAGAATTAAACTATTTCGATTCTTATTTGAATAAGTCTTATAAAGAGAATAAGATTATAATTATAAGAAAGAATATATATTATCGTAGTGTAATTTTTTTATTAAAAGAATTTATAATTTAATAGCTATAAAAGAAGAAGCTATAATTAGTATTAATATAAATACTTATTTTCGTAATTCTATATTTATTTAATATATAGTAGAGCTATTAAATTTAAATCGAAGAGATCTTCGAGTAAAAGATAGTAAAGTGAAAAAATAATATAGAGCTCTTTTTATAAGATTCAAGAAATTATCGAGAATAACACTTTCGAATCTTACTAAAGAAAGATATACGTTAGTAGATACTTGTTCTCGACGAAAGTCTACTAGCTATATAAAAGTAGTAATAAGATACGTAAGATTAGCTAATATTAACAATATTTAAAATTAATTAATATTTGTCTATTAGGAAATTGTGTCGAAATTACGTGTTTTTATTAACTCATTAAATTTAGCTACTATCATTGCAAGCTTTATTCAAATGCTTGATATAAAGAAAGTAGCTTAATTTAAGCTATATACTCGTTAATAGTAATATTAAGCTTTCGCTTAATGATCTAAAATTAATATTAAAATCAATAGAATTAATAGCGTGAGAAGATCTATCGAAATACACTAAGGAATACATTTCAGCAAGGCCTTTCAAATTTAACTTTTAATTCAATTCGTCAAGATCAGTAGAATTAATTTAATTCTATTTCTCAGCCATTTGAATAGTAGTAGCAATATAAATAGTCGTATCATTAGTAGTTATTATTTCGATCTTCTAACTCCTTTAATTAAAATACTTACAGCTCTCAGCAGTACGATTATTAATTAAATCCTCGCTACGATTCATAATCACAGCAAGGCACGAATTAAATGTCTTTCGTATAAGCTAAAGGATAGCAAAACACGTTAGATTTAACGAATCGACTATTAGATCGAAAATTCGAAAGCCAAAACAATGCCGAAAATTATTAACAATTTTAGTAAAATTTTAGATATAAGGCTGCTATTTATTAAGCAAAAGCGATCACTAAAAACGAGTAAAAAAATCCTAGCCAAGCGAAAGAAAATACGCTTCAATAGAATACTAAAATTAACGACTATCAAGAGCAATCAGATCATAATTTTAATAAGTTAAATAATTAATATTATAATAATTCTTTTACTGGATTTATAGATATTTAAATATATTATAAAATTTATAATTTAACTTTCTCTTCTAAGTCGAAATTATATAAATATTTATAAGTCGAATATTATTTTAAACTATTACTTTCTACGTTTAAATTACCGATAAATATATAAACGAATATCGATATTTTTATTATAGAAATGATTTAATTAGACTTCAAGGATAGAGCTGAATTAAATACTAATTTTAGCTTTCGTAACTAGAATTACGCTTATATTTTAATACGATTTATACTAAATATAGCTAAGAATAAAAAAGAATATATTAATTTAGAGACTAATATAATATTAATCGATAAGTAATAGCTTTTATCTCTTCTATCTAATGTAAAAATTTAAAAGAATATTATCTTATCTACGTATTAAAGAACTTAATTCTATAATGTATAACATTAATAAATATATACTTATTTTAATGTATCTCTCAAATCTTAAAAGAAATAATAATAAGGCTCTTGCTTATATTACGAGAAAGATTTATTTAATTAATAATTTAAAAGCAAATTTATTAATAAAAAATAATATTATAAAATCGAAGAAAATTATACTTAATATAAATAAAAACGAGGCTTATATTAATAGTTATAATATTATTATTAAAATTATAACTTACAATATCGATTCATATATAAAACGATTAATCCGAGCATAAAAAGCACTTATAATCGTTCCTCGAGCTTAGTAAATTCTATCTATTATTACCCTTAAGAATCTATCCAATAAGAACTTTATTTTCGAATCTATAAAGTAGTATAATTTAATTATATATACTTATATAATTAATATTGACATTGCTAGTATAATAATTAAAAACGAGATTAATTATACTATACAAATTTTCAAGAAATTACACTTAAAAATACTATAAGAAGTCGACTACGAAAACGTCTTCTTTACTATAAAAATACCTTCCTCGAATTAAGTAAAGAAAATAATCACTTTCGCCGCTATTATAATAATAAGTTTAGCTAATAATTTCTCATCTTTAATTAATTATATTTTAATTAATATCTCTATATAAATAACGAAATTAAAGCTTTTTAATAATATAATAATCTATAAAAATAAGAAAGAAAAAATAGTAATTAATTAACTTAGTTAATAAGTTTTCGTCTCTATAAAAGAATAAAGATTTTATTAAAGTGTTATAGAATAAATAAATAAAGCTTATTCTTCGAGATAATTAATAATTAAGGCTACTTAATAATAAAAGAGCGAAGATCTATTCTCTTAAGCTAACAGATAAGATAATAATTAATAAAACGTTCGATACACTTTAATAGTAAGATCGTTTAAAATATACAAAGTAGTTAACTTCGTTTAACTATTCTATTTCTATCTTCGTTATTTAAAAAAGTCTATCTAATAATAAGAGAAAAGATAGGGCTATAATTAATATTCGAGATTTAAACGATCTTATTATATTAGACGTTTATCTTATATCTCTTTAATTAAACATTATCTTAAAATTACTTAATTATACGTATTTAATAGTACTAGATATAGTATTATTCTTTTATTAATAACTCTTATATCTCGACTTTCGATATATACTTATAATAATTATATATCGAGAATAGAAAACATTTAATATTTTAATTATAAGATATATAAATTCAATTATTTATATATAGAGAAGAATTAATTATATTTTGAAAGCTCTTAAAGACTTCGCATAGATCTATATCAATAATATTATTATTAGATCTAATAGCTTCTCTAAGCACATCTATTATTTAAAAAGACTTTTTTAACTTCTAATTAAATATAATATTTTAATCGTCTCTAAAAAGATCTTTCTAAGATATTTAAATATTAATTTACTTAGTCGATATATTAATTCTTTAAGAATAACTATTATAGATAATAAACTTAAAGCGATTATTAAGCTAAATTACCTCGTAACTCTTAGAGATTTAGAGTATTATCTTAATCTAATAGACTATCTTCGTAGCTTAATTTATTATTATATATAATTTATAATATCTTTATAAAATCTTAAAATAAGACTTTTAAAAGAAGCTTCGTTAAAAGATAATTCTCGTCGTATATATTTTTCTCGCTTTAAATTATTATTGTTAAGTAAACCGAAGAAGACTAATTTTAATAGCCTATAAGTAGCATTATCTTAATCTTCTATACTTATTTATTACGATCTTAATAAATTAATTTAAATAGATTTAAATACTTTAAAAGAATTCGATTTTAAAATATAAGTTTTTTATATTAAGAATAAAGAATTTAATTCTAACTTAAGTTTAAAATAATCTCTCTATACAATAATTTAAATAATTATATTTCTTTCTCGAGATTTAACTTAAGCTAAGAAAAACTACTAATCGATAAAGCTAAAAGTAATAGACTTTATCTGAGTGCTTAAAAAAATAAGGCACCTAATAGACTCTTCGAAGTATACAGCTGTATACTACTATTATTTAAATAGATTATTCTATTTACGGGTCGGAAAGGTGTGGTATATTTGATGGTATGGGACCAGTTTTTCGAATATCATACCGAAAGATATAAGGTATCCCATACTCCCATTGAGTTTTTAATAAATATATTACGTGATATTTTCTTATATTCTAAAAATACGTAAAAAGCTTAAGCGAACGCTTATATAATTATAAAATTCTATAAATAGATTAAAAAGATATAATTTTTTAAAAACAGTTAAAAAAAAAGTTGAAAAAAAGTTAAAAACGACTATGTTCAACAGATACCACACCTTTCCGACCCGTAATTCTATTATTATAAATATCATGAAATAATTATTTATTATTTCAACGAATTTCATTATAAGAATAAACGTTTAAAAATAAACGTTCGTCTTATTAGAGCTTTTTAATTTCTTAGGTAATTTCATTTTAATATTCGATATAAGCTCGAAAAAGAGTATATCGTTTTCGATACACTTTTAAGACTTAGTTATTAATTTTTCTTTCGTTCGTGATAAATATATAAAAAATACTATATAGAAATATTAAAATCTTTTCTTTTATATTAATAAGTTTATCGACGTATGACGTCTTTATATATCTTAAAGTATAATTAAAATTATTTTTAAAATAACTTATAAAAATAATTATTTAAGATTTAAAAAGTCTTATAAAAAGATTTTAAATATTTAATATATTTACGAATTAATTAAATATCTTCGATAGTATATTAGATTCTACTCTTAATATCTTATTTACGGGTCGGAAAGTTGTGGTATCTATTGAACATAGTCGTTTACAACTTTTTTTCAACTTTTTTTTTAACTGTTTTTAAAAAATTATATCTTTTTAATCTATTTATAGAATTTTATAATTATATAAGCGTTCGCTTAAGCTTTTTACGTATTTTTAGAATATAAGAAAATATCACGTAATATATTTATTAAAAACTCAATGGGAGTATGGGATACCTTATATCTTTCGGTATGATATTCGAAAAACTGGTCCCATACCATCAAATATACCACACCTTTCCAACCCGTAATCTTATTCTTTAAATATATTAATATCGCCCTTATAACTTTCTATAGTTAAATAAGTCTTTATTAATATTATTTTATATACTTATTCTAAATTTTATTTTAATACTCTTAAAATTAATAAATAAAAAATTCGATATTATTCTTTTTATAATAAATAAATTTTTAAAAAAGATAACTTTCGTATCTAGCAAAAAGAATTACTCTATCGTTTAATAAACTATTATATTATTTAATAAACTTAATATTGTAAATTAGAAAATCTTAAGGATTTTACTTACGAATTATAATAGAAAGTTTCTTTCTAAGCTTTAATCGAAGCTCTTTAAAAAACTCGAAGTACACTTACTTTATTCGATTATTTATTATTCTTAAACGAATAAAAGTAGCGAGAGAATTAATCAAATAGCGGAGATAGTATTATAATTCTATCTATATATTATATAGAATCCCACTCTCTAATTATTAATTCTCTCGCGAATATAAGCTCTATTTAATAACTCGATCTTAATTATAATTAATAATAAAATTCTTAACGAATTAGCTTATAAATTTCAATTTAATAGATTACTTAATCTACTTAAAGAAGTTACTATATCTCTATTATAGCCTATCGTTACCCGTATTTAAATAACTAATATTATCTTATTTACTTAAATAAATTAAAAATATTATTATAATAGAAAATATTAATTAATATTTTTTAAGTAAGGCGATTAGACTCGTTTATAATTATATAAAGACTATTTTATTTTTATTATTACTACTATTATTATTATTATTAAGCTATCTTAGTAATATATCGATTTCTTCGAAATATTATAAAAAACCGATTAATAGATTTATAAATTAGTTATTTCAAGGCATTAAAATATATATTCGATCGTTAATATTATCTAACTAAAGTTTATCTCTACTTTTAACTTTAATTCGTATAATTATTTTATCTCTAATTAATTGAATAATATATATATAAAAGAAAATATTAATAAGTACAAGTTTTAGAAAGTAGAGCGAATTCTTAATAAGCGAGTTATTCGAAAAGATAGAGATCTTATCACGTAGTATCTTATTAAATAATTGAAATACGAGTCTAAATATAATCAATAATATAACGCCAAAGATCTCACGAACTCTAATGACTTAGTACGTCAATATAAGGATATAATAGCTACTATTAATATCGTTTGACTTACGATATCTCCGCAAGCCTAAAAAACATACGTGAGTCGAATATCTCACCATTAGTGTCAATAGTATTCGAAAATCACACTCAATATTATAGTAAATATTATATTCTTATAATATTCACACTATATTTACTATCTCATCGCTACATTTAAATAACTTACTAAGTTTTATCGATCGAGAATAAAATTTCTCTCAACTTAATAACATTTATGTAATTATTAAGAGAAGATATTAATCAATAATTATAATGTTTATGTTATTATTATTGTAATATTCTAACTACTTCTACACTATATGCTTTCAGCCGCCAATGTGATCTTACTATTACTAGTTTTCTAGCACTAAGCAAGCGAGATCGCTTATTTTTCTTATTGTTGTGAAATTTTATCACGGTTTTTTGTATACCAAAGGTATTTCGGGAAGATCGAGGAGGCTAGGCCAAATCTAGGTCAAATATGTATTAGTTTCCCAATATAATCTCCGCCCTGCGGCCCTTAGAATTCGATAGACTTTTTAACAATTAATCCCAAGACCTTTTTCCATAACAACTTACTAAAGTAGTCGTATTAGCTATCGAAGCACTAAATATATTATTTATCGAAGACTTTAGCTATTATATTACCTTGATATAGATATTATAAATTTTTAAGATACGTCTACTTGAAGTCTACGAAGCTAACGATTAATAAAGAAGTATATTCGCGCTTATTAGAAAGTCTTCTATAAGTAATAAAGTATTCTCGTAGAATAAGAATAATCGAGTACGTAAGCTCGAACTACGCTTTAAGAAACGCGATAACTTGCTTTACTATATTAACTTTAAAGATAATCGAGAATATCTTTATATTTTTAATAGCTTAAAAAAATAAATATTTAACTTCGCTTACGATAAGTAGAATTATAATAACTATTATCGCTTTTATAATAAAATCACTATTTTAATATATCTTCGATATCTTAATAGAAATCTTCGTAATTATATTAATTATTACTCGAAATATTAGTTAAATTAAATAAAGCGCTATAAGTCTTATAAGAGTATATTACTTATAGATTAATCTATTATATTATTTTACATAGTCGCTATAAACTTTATAATAATATTATCTACGTCTATAAAAGGCTTCGATAGTCTTTTAATTATAATTTATAAGTTTCTTAAGAGAGTGTTATTAATACGGGTCGGAAAGGTGTGGTATATTTGATGGTATGGGACTAGTTTTTCGAATATCATACCGAAAGGTATGGGATATCCCATACTTCCATTGGGTTTTTAATAAATATATTACGTAATAGATTTTTATACTCTAAAAATACGTAAAAAGCTTAAGCGAACGCTTAAGTAATTATAAAATTCTATAAATAGATTAAAAAGATATAATTTTTTAAAAAAAAGTTGAAAAAAAGTTAAAAACGACTATGTTCAATAGATATTACACCTTTTCGACCCGTAGAAAAGATATAATACTTAGTTAAATAAAAGTATTAAGATAATAAGCATAACGTCTAATATACTCTAAACGATCTATCTAAGATATAGAAGCTTATAAAAGACTTCGAAAAACGCCAAGCACAGCTATCTATCAGGCCTCGTCGTTCTTAAGCAAATACTTAAGCAATTACTATCTCTATATCTACATCACGAGCTATAGCGATACGTATACCTAATACGATATTAGTATCGACTTCGCTATAAGCTTTAGCTTTATAATCTTTATCTAAGAGAGAAAGAGATCGTTTAAAAAAGACTTTCTAATATCTTTCGCAAGAAGAAATAAATATGCTATATCTACTACGTAAATACTATAATATCTACTACTTCACTAGAATATATCTCAAAACGTGAACTTTTCTTCTATTTATTAACATCTATTACGAGTCTAAGAAAGTCTTTCGAAGGCGATTTTCTTACTGGGAGAAGGAGTTGAAGAGACTAGAATATATTAGTAGTAGCGTAAGGCTGCAGCAGGTACTTATTCTCCGAGTTCTTCATAGAAATATATTATCTTCTCACTTACTCATTACTTGCACATAGCACAAAAAAAGTAACGTATATACGAGATATTTGTTAGAATCAAGTATTCGTTACATTTAGATTCGTTATAGTTAAGATTTACTATAGTTATATACCTTATAGCTATATTCGTATTTCTTATAATAATCGAGTGCCTTTAAATATTATTTATATATTACGTCTCTAACTCTATCTTCTATATTAATTTCTAATTAAGTCTTTTCGTTTCTATCGTTCTATAGCTTTATTAGACTATTAAGAAGAATAAAGTTAACGAGATAATTAATAATAAGCTAAGATATACACGTTAAATTTATCTATTTCTTCTCTCTCTCTCGTCTTAGCTATATAGCTAATTATTTATTAAAGAGTATTATACTAAAAAATCTATTTATATTAGCTATCTCGCGAATACTTTAGCTCTCTTCTTAGTAGATAGTATCTATTATATATTTTTTATTTTAGCGTTATCTATTAGAATCTATCGTTAATTTATTAACTCGAAATAAAATAATAAGATATATTTAACGTTCTATTTTCTTTATTTATATATATATTTTATTAGATAGAAGTCTAATACTTTATATATATAAAGAAAGTAAATTAAATTAATTTTCTCTATCTTTATTTAAATAAGAGTAGAGCTCTTAGCTTTTATTTAATTTTTTTATAAAGTATTTTTCTATTAATCTATAGATTATCTCGTTAGATTATACTTTTTATTTACTTAAAGATATTCATCTAATAATTATTTTATAGCGTATTTTATTTCTTTATTACTCTACGAGTTTTCTTTATATCTTAACTTTAGTCTAATTATCTATATAAAATATATATAGAGTCTATAACTTCTTTTCTTTCGTAGAGATCTCTCTTATTTCTCTCTTTTTTTTATCTTCTTTTTTTCTTATAAAGCTTTATTCTAATATAAATATTTTTTATTTTAAATATATAATACGTTCTTCTCGTCGTCTAGTCTTAAAGAATTATTTTATTTAATATAATTCGAATTAGAGTAATTCTCGACTTAGTCTTTAACACTCTAATTTTAATTATTTCAAACGTCTCTAAGATCTTATAGAGATATTTATTTTATATTATCTTTAACTACTTATATTATTCTCGTATACTCTCAAAAGTTTCTTAGAAGTATATTATATCGCTACTACGTAGATTATAGCTAATCGAATTATCGCGCTATAAATCTATCTTATTTTATTAAGAATAGTTCTCTATTTAGAGACTACTATTATCGATAACACTTTATATTAAGGTATTATTTTCGTTAAATCTCTTTTATAAAAAGTATTTATCTAAGCTTACTATTAATATAAAGATCTAAGATTCTTACATTTATCTTCGACTTTAAAGACGTTATATTTAAATCTATAATTATATTTATATTAAATCTCTTAGAATCACGAGTAAGATATATAAGTTTATATTTCTATAAAGTAAAAGACGCTCTATAAATACTCGTCTACTTTAGATAGATCTTATAGACGATTTTTAATATCTAATAGTTACTCTTAATAGACTCGCTATATACTAATAGATAAATATTATCTATAAATCTCCCTATCTAAAGACGTAGTTTAGTTACTAAATACTACTCTATTAATAGCGCGTTAATGAAAAGAAATAATATCGATAAAATAGACGAGCTCTAAGGGATCTCGATTTTTATTAATATTATAAAGTTAATTTTCTTTTTTAAAGTAATTAATATTACTCTATCTCTTAAAAATCTCGCTATTTATTTTATAATTAAGATTAGAATTTATTTTTTCTTAAGATTATAGAGTAATCTCTAATAAGAGACTTTATTAAAAGTTTTTACTATATTTAATAATAGTAGACTAGCGATATTATTTCTACTATAATTCTAGATAATATATTATCTCTATTATAGTTTCTAATATTATCTCGATAAATTTCTTTCGTCTAATCTCTATTTATTTCGATAGAAATAAACTATACTCTTTAGCGTAATTATTTAAATATTTAATTATTATGGCTTTTAAGATCTTTTCTAATATATTAAATAAAACGATTAAATATTATAATTTAGCGCTAATATAATTCCCTTTTTTTAGAATAATTATATTTAACTTTTTAAATTCTCTTAAATAATATTTTAGATTTAGATATATTTAAAAGAAATATATAAATTATAGAATTATCTCTTCTAAAATTATTTGAAGAAATCTACTTATAATATTATTAATTCTTAAGATCTTATTAGATTTCGATCTAAAGATCGCTTGTAGAATATCTTTTAAATAAGTTCGCTATTTATTATTCTCAACTCTAAATAAATTATATTTTTAATATTTCTTAGATTCGCTTAAACTAATAATAGAAAGAATACTATTTTAAGAATCTTTACTTTCTTATTAAATATCTTTAATAATAGAAATAATAGTAATAATTTAAATTTAATACTCTCGTTTCTCGTCTATATCGCTAATCTCTAATCATCTTTAAATAATTATAAGACTTTATAAACTTTCTTTTTAAAGTAGAGCGTTTTTCTTTTTTTTATTACTTTGTTTATTTTTATAATCTCTCTCTACTTTAGATTCTCTCTAATATTTCTATTATTATTATAATTACTTATAAGCGACTTAGTGATTATAATAATCTTATTATATTTATAATTTTAAAACGACTTCGCTTTCTCTATTAGCTTCGTTTATAAGATTATTATTATTATTATCTTCGCTATCTCGATAGATAAATCTTTTATATAGCTATTAATTAATTTTTTATTTATTAATAAACAAAGAGAAAATATATATAATAGCTTTATCACTTTCCTCTCTATTCTCTTCGATTTCGCTATCTTTTAAATTCTTTTAAATATTATCGAGACTTCTTTTATATAAAGTCTAAACTCTATAAATAAAGAAAAATAATCTAATTCGTAATAAAGTTTCGAGACTATATAATACTTTTAAATTAATTCTATTATTTCTAAAATAATAAATATTAGATTAATAGCGCTCTTATATCTTCTTAAGCTCTATATTACTATATTATTTAATAATATTAGTTCTATATCTCTATTTACTATTATAATTACTATATTATTTATCTCTCTATAATATATAAATCTATTTAAATTATTCTAATTCGAATAATATAGATTAAAGTCTTTTAAAAGACTATATTTTCTCTTCTTATTAAGTTATTTCTACGGGTCGGAAAGGTGTGGTATATTTGATGGTATGGGACCAGTTTTTCGAATATCATATCGAAAGATATGAGATA
>JANQBS010000538.1:0-15484 GCA_033085395.1 Xanthoparmelia taractica | reverse complement strand
GCTAGAATACGTTCGCATGATTCTATATAGAGTAACTTCTTCTATATATAGTATATTTCCCATACCCCTGCATATATCAGAAATTTCCCAGACCATTTCATGATATCAGCACGTCTCTCAGACCATCCCATAAAAATCAAATGATATGGTCTCCATATCATATCATACCATGGTATGGTATCGACACCCCATATCCCAGACCATCCCAGACCTTTCCGACCCGTAGTCATCGATATTCTTATTATTAATAATATTAATAGATATTATCTATGTGAGTTTCTTAAACTCTTCGCGACTCGTCATCTATTAAAACGAGCGTTCTTTTATCTTTTATAAAGAGAGAAAAGTATTATAAAAAATATAAAGAAATATTTTTAAGCTTATTATATTTAGATATTAAAATCTACTAACTTTTAATCTTATATAAATTACTTTATATTCGAAAAAGATCTTAGTAAAATATTTCGTTTTTTATACTAATTACTCGATATTTATATCTTATCTTAGTTACTCGACTATTATAAGAAGAGAAATATATCTTAAATAAGATCTCTAGGAGAGAGAATCTACGAGAATATACTCGAGAGAGAGTATTAAAATTCGAGTTATATAACTAGATTACGTAATACGCTAAGACATACCTTATAATCTTACTTTTCTAGCTAGTACTTCTTAGTTAATATAACTACTATATATTCTACTTTATATTTTAATATATTCGATAAAATAGTTATATACTTTTATAATTATTTTTATTAAATTCTTTTAATCGTTAAGAGTATTAAATTAGATTATATTATTTAAACTATATTAAAAAAATTGTTTGATGTATTAAGTTTAGCTAAAGATATAGAAATTCTTGGAATGTTAATGGTCGGCGACCATTCTGAAATCTCTATCTTATTATCATTGGTCAAAAAATGCCATAGATCTGCTGCATATGAGGAGTACCATCTCTCTTTTTTGGCGAATCTACTCTTCTCGCCCTTTATGAGTATCATATGGTGTGCATGATTTGAGGCTCTGACAACATGTTATAGAGCCTTACCACTCTGCACGGCTTCTGCAAACAAGTACCCAACGGACAAAGCCGACACTCTGTCTCATTCACGGCATCGTTTGGCTTCAAAACATGATTCACCTCAAGCACTCACGAAAGCTCTCAGTTCATATCTCATCACCAGGCTATAATACGGCCAAGTCCCTTTTCTTTTTCCTCTTCATCATAGGGTGTGCTTTTGCATCTGCCGAGCCTCGTGTTGGATCGCCACCAGCTTCTGGGTTTGTGTCCCCATACTCGGCCTCGATGTCTCTGGCTGGAGGCTTCAGCTTCTTTTTTTTCTTTTTCTTCTTGACCATAGTACCCTCTGCCGGAGTCCCATCCGTCGCTTGGATACGCTCAGAGGCACGCTGCATTTCTAGACGTAGAAGCTCTACTTCTGCAAGCGCTCTAGCCATTTCAGTTTCTTGCGCCTCTTGTCTCTCGGCGTCGAGCTGCTCAGCGGCACCCTCTGAAGGGTCGAGCGAGAAATCACCTAGACCGCTTGAATCGACTTGAAGTAGAGATTTCTTGGTTTTGTCACGAGACTGTTGAGACGGACTGGTATTATTCATGGTGCCAACAGAAACCTTTTCCGCTTGTGCCGTTCCTGGAACTTCTTGCTCGATATTCTCATCCTTAGCAATCACAAAACTCTTGGACCGCTTGGGCTTCTGCCTTCGAATGTCCATACCAGAGCTATCAGCTGCTAGACTCTTGTCTCCAAGATCTAAGTTCATGATCGGAATGGCATCAACGTCAACGTCCTCCCCATTAGTGCTCCTTATGATGTCGTGGAAAGGAGTCGAGGTGCCCGAAGATACATCATCATTCCCTATGTAGAAGGGATCGTCCTTGTTTCTCTCCCGCCGTTCGTTGCGTTTTCGCACCAATGCGTCCGTGTCTAAGATGCTGGTTGCTGTCTGCTGATATGGTGATTCAGGCGGAAAAGATGGTAAAGTATCGAGGGCTCGGCTGATGGCAACTCTTGGATTTTGGCGTTTATTGTAAAAGGAATCAAAATCCGCGGCTTCTGATTCAGCTTGGGAATTCTGGCCTGCAAGCTGTAGAAGGTGCGATAGGTTGTTGTTGATAGGAGCACCAAGATCCAGATAACTCGGCAAAGGCACTTTGCGCTGGGCGGTCGGAGCTACCGCGTTCAGCTCGAAGCCGGTGAAGAGCTGTGGTATGGCTCGCGTAAGGAGTAGCGGCCCACGATCATTCTCTGAGCTATGACTTGTGACGGCTTGGGAAGCCACTCTCATTAATTCCAGAAGTTCCACAGATCTTTCTTGAACTTCAAGACTTGGATGCGTTGCCAAGGGTTCGAGAAAGTGAATGACCCGGGCAAAGAGCAGAGTTACCATAGTTTTGTGCTCAGGGCTCCAATCGAGTAGTGTTCGCGATACAATAGAGGTAAGCACCTTGGGAATGGCTTGGAGGTAAGCACAAACAACCACGGGAAAAAGCGATTGGACCTTGGGATGTATAAGAGAATCCAGGCTACGATAAGATGAGACGGAACTGTCAACATATTCGCCGACAATCCAAGCCACGAATGTGAGTACGCCCTCGCCGCCAGTGCCTTCGAGATCAAAGAAACCTTCACTCTCAGGCAAAGTCAGAAGAGAAATCGCAGCTTTGACGGCCTCTGCCCTCACCGTGCTCACCCTCACAGCAACGTTACGTAACTCCCAGCCGATGGCATTGAATGCATCAGCCTCTTGTGATGTATATGGGTTTCTGAGAGAGCGCCCACTGCGTTCGTTAAGTTCATGCGTAGATCGGTCGGCGGTAGGCACCAGCTTCACCAGCTGTATCAACATATCAATATACCATTCAAAATCGGTGATGTTTGAATACTTGTCCTTGGAGCACATATCGAGTATCCGGTGTATGACGGTAGTTCTATACTCGGCTGGCAATGCCGGAGTCTGATCCTGCGATTCTGCGGTAGGTCGCAGGGCTTCTTCTGGATCCTCTCCGTCAGAGTCTGCCGCAGGCTCAACACCAAAGGTGTGAATTCGATCTTCGTCAGCACCTCTGATGGCAATAGGTGCGCTACGGAGCTGCCGCATAAGGCGCTCAACGACAGCTACCATATTATCAATGTTGACCATACCAGCGCCAAGGTCAAGGGCTTGTAGCCGTATTGAAACGTCAGGATCGTCAATGCAACCCAAGATCACGTCCTCCTGCAAGGATATCAGATGCGGATGTGACGATACAATTCTGTTGAACGCGAGAAGTGCTACATATTTGACTGCGGTATTGTCAGTTTTATCCTAGACGAACTCTGATAAACCTACGGTTAGGGTCTCCTTCAACAACGATCATGCCTCGAAGTTTCCCAACACATAAAGAGGCAATCTCTTCCCCTTCTCTAACCCCATCCGTACCTTCCAGTATACCTCCCTGTATCACGCCATTGATGCACTCGTAGAGGAGTGACATGGCCGGGGTTGACCGAATGAGATTAGTCAGAGGAGGCAACAATTTTTTAATCAAGCGAGGTTCCAATGGCGTCAGTGTTGCAAACTGGAGGCGGTAAGCATAAAGAATGACAAAATGAATGACGCACACACAAGTTTGATTATTTTGATAGCCATCCAATTGTTGCCCCCATCGACTAGCAACTCAAAGAGCCTTGGGGCTAAGGCAAGGAAATCTCTCGGTCTCCTCCAACCCAGTTCGCAGACAACATTGACGACTGCAGCTGTGACACTCGATTCTTCATCCTCGTCCATGAGGAGATCCTTTATCTTCGGCCAAGCCGACCGCAAGGAATCAGGGTATACCAATGCAAGCCTATACAGAGCAGCGACCGTCTTCTTCCGTACATTTGGATTCGAGTGCGATAATCTTGGCAGGAGGTCTGACAGAAGAGAAAGAGCCAAGGAGGATGTAATGATGTGGGGTAAAGTCACCAACGGCAAAGACAATGTGGGCGACAGGGAAGAAGATATGTCCTGTGGTCTAGGTGAGCTCTCTGTACATACTAATAGACATGCTTCATACCTTTTTTAGTAGGTTGGTGGCAAGCATCAGGACTTCTGTGTCCGGACGAAAGCTTTGGACTGCCGCGAGGTATCCAACCCTTTTCTGAAGGTATTTTGGGCAAGACATAACCTCCAGCACGTGGAACGACGCCCAAGACATGTCGTGGCCGAACATTTCGAGATATATGAGCTTCAAGAGCGCGGTAGCTTTCAGATCGATATCTGCGCCCCGAATTTCGGAGCGACATTCTCGAAGGCTATGCTGTATGTACTCCCTTTCATTGCCTTTATGATTCCGTAGGCCCCTGATCAGGTCATATAGAGACTTCTCAAACCTACATTTTCTTTCAATAAAGCGATCAATTGAAGAGGTGATACCTTACATTCTGAC
Source organism: Xanthoparmelia taractica (assembly GCA_033085395.1). Classification (NCBI taxonomy): domain Eukaryota; kingdom Fungi; phylum Ascomycota; class Lecanoromycetes; order Lecanorales; family Parmeliaceae; genus Xanthoparmelia; species Xanthoparmelia taractica. The sequence goes on along the minus strand of JANQBS010000538.1, from coordinate 11,055 downwards.
TACGATGGAAGCCACAGGAGTTGATTATGGCAAATTGACAGTATCCTGCAAGCAGAGCCCATTTCAAGAGCGCTTGCCTTCTTCTTCAGCTTCAAATCTAATGGACGTGAAAATGAAAAGAGATTTGATCCTAAGAGCTTCTTCCTCTAAATACTGCAGCATGCACTTGTGCATAACATGCGTTTGACAAGGCTGCTTTCTGCACTGAGTGCTAGCATTTGTGAAAATGGTGTAGGAATAGTCGGTCATACAAGATAGGGCGCGGTGGTATTATAGTGGCATGAGGTTCGGTGTAAAGTTACTTTTGGAGCAAGGCTCACCGGACACCTAGCATCAATCTAATCCTATCTGGGTTAGATAGCATTAGATTAGTAGGGTTTTGTCCGGGTTCGCGTACGCCATCCCCATCGAATGCTCAGAAAAGTACTGTATAGAATGTGGAAATGTCTCTCAGCTCTCTTCTCCGACAGTCTAATTCGAAAGCTCTGGGTCTCTCCCAGCAGATGGCTCACTACCTTCAGAAACACGCATCCACAGGAACATTGTCTATCCCTGTCCGGTTTTGGTCACGCCCAGAATCTACAGACGTATGGCTCATGTATGAAAAGCTATTTTTGTCTTGTTTGCGCACAGGAGATGACAAGGCTGCCTTTAATTGCCTTGAAAAGCTCATCGATCGCTTTGGAGCTACCAACGACCAGGTTATGGGTCTGCGTGGACTTTATCAGGAGGCCATAGCGAAAGATGATGCGGCGCTAGAGAGAGTTCTGGAGGAATATAACGAAATTCTCGCTGAGAATTCTATTAATACGGTGGGTGTTCCTATAGTCTCCCCATGCCTCGTACGGTCTACACTAATTGGGACTCTTCGTAGCCGGTAGCGAAACGCCGGATCGCACTTTTTCGAAGTCTGTCGAAGACTGCCGAGGCAATCAATGCCCTGACAGAGTTACTAGAATTTTCACCAACCGACGTCGAAGCATGGACCGAACTCTCCGACTTGTACGTATCACAGAATCTGTTTCCTCAGGCTGTCTTTTGCCTAGAGGAAATTCTGCTTGCGGCGCCCAACGCTTGGAACGTAAGATATTCTTCTTCAAGCTGTGAGTGCAAGTGCTGAGTCGGACCCTGCCAGATACATGCACACTTGGGTGAGATATTGTACATTTCCGCAGTGAACGGCAACGAAAATTTGGAAAGCAAGAACCTTGCCGAGGCAACGCGTCGGTTTTGTAGGAGCGTTGAGCTCTGTGATGACTACCTTCGAGGATACTATGGGCTAAAATTGGTGTGATGGGCATCCTTTATGGGTAGCATAGGACTAACCGGCAACTTCAGACGTCAGACCGATTGCTTTCCGTTATTCCCAACAACACTAGGTCGACAGGACAGGTGGCGACCGTTGACAACGACGATCTTCCGATGCTTTCGACTGCGATTTTAAGAAGGTTGAACGAGCAAGCGACCATCAAACTCGCCGAAATCACCCGGACTGGTAACAGTAGCCGCAATGTTACCGAGATAAATGCTGCCAAAGATTTGCTGAGTAAGAGCATGCAAAGCAAACAGCGATGAACGACTATATGAGTGGACGAGGCCTTACGGGACCGACTGTAGACCTCGGAGCACAACTGGAATGGATCAGAGAGTCTATACTGAGCAGCGTTCTGAATCCCCGCTGCAAGCTGCAATTGCTTTGATAGAGCCAAATCGAGTGACTCAAAGATTGGTGAAATTGACGAGGTTGAGAGACCTGCCGATGGCGGCACCGTCCGCCCGGCGTGAGGACTGGTGGGGCTATGTGAAGCAGGCCTATGTCTTTATATGCTTATGAGGCGCTGGAGCTCTGCGGGCCAATACATATTTCTGATCCACGTCGATCAGCAGAGAGAGTTTTGAGTCCATAGGTCTATTGTTGTGACAAGAGCCGGACCTACAACGGATGATGCGCCACTGGAAGTTCTAAGATTGAGTTACCGTTTAGCAGGACATCCTCGTAGTTATTAGTAGTGACATCTGAAATCTAGATTGTGAAAGCTCCTCGTTGCCTCGGGGTTGGAGACAAAGCACCACTGCCGTTGTGAAATTCAATTGGAGGAACAGCCGTGGGTCAAAGCCTCGTAGGTTATTTTACAGAATATCTAGATGCACCTGCAGGACACCCCACCAATTGGGCATGCAGTTCCCACACATCAAATTCCCAATAAGAGACCTTCACTCTCACATTAATGTCCGTATACCCCCAGTGCTAACTCCTGTAGTCAAGGCCACATATTTTACTCCTTGTGTGCTGCCCTTGGCCACAATCGCGCACACTTTTCAATTCCATTCTTATTTCATGTGCTCACTATCACTGTCTCGGCGCTGAAAAGGTTCACCACTACGTGAGTCAAGCAGGTCCCACCCTCTTGAATTGAAAAGCAATCTATGCTCTTCCTCTTCATCAAGAGGACTCGAGCTAGATAGTTCCAAAGTCTACATGCCGTAAGTCTGAACGCTTTACTGCTCGAGCTCGATGCTGAGGCTGATGGTACTCGCCAGATACAACATCACTATCGACCACACGAACACTGCGCACAGTTCCGATCATTCTGATCACTCTTCATCTTCATCAGTGACAGACGACGAGGACTCTACGGGTACTGGTGTCCAAGTACGCCCAAGATCAGCTGTCGACGGTCACGAGTATTCTGATCCTGTTGACGAGCAAGACGGCAGCTGGAACGTGGTATACCCTGACGAGATCGGTCCCTCGGATTCCGCATCAAGACCCCGAACTTCCAATCAGCAACGTCCCTTCGTGGAAGCGCCACGACCTGAGGAAGCACGACGTCCATCTTTTCGTCGTCACGTATCCCGCGAGCCAGGCCGCCACCTCCCTCATTCGAGAGCCCATCGATCACCGCCGTCCGAGCCGCCTGAAAGTGTGGACTCCCACGAAGAATGGCAGGGCTATGCCCGAGGCCCACCACAGCACTATAGCCGTCCTTATCCCCATTTCGCTCCCAGCTACCCCCCTCCTCATGCCTATCAAACCTATCCTGCCCCAAGTGCTATACCTGGAGGGCATCAGCAAATGGTCCCTTATGGCTTTTCCCCATACCAAGCCCCTACAGCTGGACCTGCGGCCTCTTATTTCGCGCACGGGCATCATGGAGTGCCAAGTCACGAGATGATTCCTCATGCTCAGAGCGCAGGGTACTTTCCATATGCTCCTCAAGGATATCAAATGTCCATGCCCGTTCCCGTGTCCCCGCCCGTAGTCTACCCGGCTTATGGTGCTATGTATGCACACCCACCGGCTCCACCAGCTCCGGCAGCCCAGCCAGCTCCGGCAGCCCAGCCAGCTCCGACAGCCCAGCCAGCTCCAACAGTGACCACTCCGCCTCCTCCGCCCTCTACGTCGGACACTTCTAAGGACGACGAAAAATTTGCCCGCCTCGAGAAGCTTTTCTTGGATCAGAAAGCAGAACAACAGGCGAGGGAAGCCGCTGTCGAGCAAGCCGCAAAGGACAAAGCTGCTAAGGCTGAAGCCGATGCAAAAAAGGCCGAGGAGATTGCGGCGGCCTCAGCAGCGGCGGCCGCAGCAGCAAAAGAGGAGGTCGAGAAGGAGCATCAGGCTGCCGCAGAAGCTGCTGCAGAAGCTGCGAAGGCGAAGGAGGCTGCCGCCGCTGCAGCGGCGGCGGCGGCCACACCTCCTCCTCCACCAAAGGAAAAAGACAAACCTATAAAATTTAAGGATGCTATTGGGAGAAGATTTAACTTCCCTTTTGATGTTTGCAACACATGGTCGGTATGTTACCCTAGGATAAGGGATGCATACTCAACCCACGTCTGACCATTTCTCTTTTAGGGTATGGAGTACTTGATTAAGGAAGCTTTTCTCCATGTTGTTGACTTGGGCCCACATGTGGCTGACGGTCAGTATGATCTACTTGGCCCGAAAGACGAGATTATCATGCCGTCCATCTGGGAGTCAGTTATCGAACCCGGCTGGGAAATAACGATGCACATGTGGCCTATTCCGGAGCCGCCTGAGGCAGGAGAGGCCCTAGCAGGGGGGGTGGACGACCCAGTTGTCATTGTGGAGCCAGATGTGCCTCCCCCACCCCCCGGTGGCGAAATTGAGGATGGTGTGCTTCTACCCCTGAATGAGCAGCCGTTGGTCCACGCTGACTGTGATCAGAAAAGAAAGCTAAGAAAAAAACTCAAAAGATTCCGCCGTTCATGGCCTGGACTGCGGGCAAGTCGAAAAAGGGCCGAGGATCCGCTAAAGGAAAGAAGAAGTGAGGCTCTTCTGCACGCCTTCTCTCCACCACGTTCACAACGGGCACTATGAATACATCCACACTTTGCAAAGAACGAAGTCTGCGCAAAGCGGAACGCTCCATCCACATACAATAAACGCGAGTATGAAGTACGATCCATCTCTTGGCCGACATTTAGATCCAGCAAGGGCCTATCGAGACCTGTTATTTGCTCTGACGATTCGTCATGAGCTTTTTGGGTTGTCTTTTCCTCCTCCTTTTCTTTCTAGTGTCTAACGCTCTCGCCTTCAAGCAAGAATCCATCTGCTTCTGAGCTACAATGAATGGTGATGGTTTAAAGATTCCCCACTAAGTTTCTGCGCCGGAGTCTTGGCGAATCGTGAATAGAGCATCAGCGAAGGCGCATACAGGGAGTGAGTAGAGAATTTCTCCGATTAGCTGGCCACTAAGCGTCACACATATCATTGTGACTGTTAGACTGGTACGCCGATAAATATATGTGACTGCCATTATGCACTTCTGTATGTAAACACTAGAGTGGTGTGTAGCTGTATAATGAAGCATGCATCAGGTCAGACGGTCTTATATGTCAGGAGCCTTAGTGCCTTCTGCCCCGTCAGTGGCTCAATTCCTACCATGATACAATTCTACAACGTGTTACGAATGATGGCGGGTGCATGTTTAAATGTCCGCCTCAACGCAGATATAAACCTCTAGGTTCTTTCTGAACTGATCTGAGGCATTACTATTGTTCCCATTATCTGGTCCACTTGCGAGTTTGGTACTCAACCCCTTTGAAGCATACCCCATAGCCTCAGATACACAATTCCAATCCTCACCCTAAGTTGGAGCAAAATAATATTTTCCCTCATCCCACTATGCCTGACCTACTCGCCGACGTATATTTTTTTAGTATTTAAAAAGTCGAATGATGAAGAAGAGTTCATCATACCAAATCGCCCAAGACAACAAAGCCCGCAGCTTGTGTTCCTCTCCACACAAGTCATTCGTGCATACAATATATGATGCAACGCGCCCAGTAGTTCAAATAGTCCGTCCAAAAGCCTAGACTAGTTCAAAATGAAGCTATACATATAGTCCACAGTCCGTCCAGATCCTGGATCGTTCAAAGCACTCTGAACTAGTTCGGACTAATAGTCCAGAGCCTTATTTAGGTCTTTTAAGGCCTTTATAGTCTTCTTCGTTATAGTATCAACGATAGCATATAGATCTTTGTCTATAAAGATCTTAAGTCGAAATTATAACTTTAGACACTTTAAAAGCTTAATAATCTTATTCTTAAGACTAGCTTAATAATCTAAAATCGTATATTTAGTCTTAAAATATTCTTTTCGATTCGAAGAATATAGTAGATATAGAATAGATCTCTATAGTTATTTTTAATAGAAGAGAGTATCGAGTTCGTTACTTAGACTTTAGTTATTAATTAAGTATCGTTTCGTCTTCTAAATTATTAATTAGAAGCGTAGAATTAGCTATATATTAATTCAATTTATCGCGTATATGCTACTTCACCCGAGGACTCTTTTATTATTTCTTTTACTTAAGATACTTATTTTTAGTTAACTTACGCATAGCTAGAGTTAAGATTATAGATAAATAGCTAGTGTTACGAGTCTAAGAAAGTCTTTCGTAGGTGACTTTCTACGGAAGACGACTTTCTTACTAGAAAGAAGTTGGAAAGACTAGAATATATTAATAGTAGCGTAAGACTATAGTAGGTACTTATTCTTCGAGCTCTTCATAGAAATATATTATCTTCTTACTTATTTATTACTTGCACTTAATAAATTAATAGTAACGTCTAGACTATATTATTACTTTATATTATTTAATCGTTAAGTATTAACGCTATATCTATAGCATTTACGGGTCGGAAAGGTGTGGTATCTATTGAACATAGTCGTTTTCAACTTTTTTTCAACTTTTTTTAAAAAATTATATCTTTTTAATCTATTTATAGAGTTTTATAATTATATAAGCGTTCGCTTAAGCTTCTTATCTATTTTTAGAATATAAAAAAATATCACGTAATATATTTATTAAAAACTCAATGAGAGTATGGGATATCCTATATCTTTCGATATGATATTCGAAAAACTGGTCCCATACCATCAAATATATCACACCTTTCCGACCCGTAATAGCATTAGATTCGTTATCAATAGACTTCTTAACTAAAGTATTACTACTATTATTCTTCGATTCTTTATCTAAAGAATTATAATTTCTTCTATTATCTTACTATCGATAATATCGTTACTAAGAATCTTATTAAAGACTTTCGCAATCACGTTAGACTTCTATAAGTAGATATTATAACTTTATTAAATTTAGCTACTTCGAAAGATATTATTACTATCTCTACTTCTTTAGATACTATTATTATCTTAGCTATTATTAGATTTACCTTAAATCTTATTTAAGTTATCTATTAAATTTAGACGTTTATAAAAAATATTAAGAAGATATATAAAATTCTACGAGATACGATAATCGTCTTAATTTATTTTATTAATATTTATTTACGCTTAAATTCGATTATTACGAAATTTAAATAAACTTTTTAAAAGTTATTTTATTTCTCTTATTAAAAGATTAATCTCTTATCTCTTCGACGTTTAATAAAAACTTTTAATATTCGTATCTATTATCTAAGAATTACTCTATTAATTAAATAATTTTTTCGATAATACGAGTCTTCTTTTATAGAAAATATATCTAAACGCTCGAGATCTATCTTATTAATTATCGAATCGTTCTTTATAAGAATAATATTAGCTACTATCTTAATAGAAGAAGCTATTTATAATAATCTTATCGGTTCTATAAAGCTTTTCGTTACGGGTCGGAAAGGTGTGATATATTTGATGGTATGGGACCAGTTTTTCGAATACCATATCGAAAGGTATCGGATATCCCATACTCTCATTAGGTTTTTAATAAATATATTACGTAATTTTTTTTATATTCTAAGAATACGTAAAAAGCTTAAGCGAACGCTTATATAATTATAAAACTCTATAAATAGATTAAAAAGATATAATTTTTTAAAAAAAAGTTAAAAACGACTATATTCAATAGATATCACACCTTTCCGACTCGTAAGAATAATATTAAACTTCGAGTAAAGAAGTATAAATAGATTATATAAAGTACTTAATATTCGAATACTTTCGAGACTTTAAAGAATAAGCTTATAACGAAGTCGATACTATAATAATTATCGCTATAAGAGTTCTATACTATCGAGACGAATACGTTTAAATAGATAATTAATTATACTCTACTATAGATAGATATCGATAAAAAGAGTTATTCTATAGTCTATAATAATTATAAACTATAAGACGTAGAATTAAATTATTCTATTTATAAAAAGAAATTTCTTACTATTAAATATACTCTACGATAATAAGAAAAGTATATCGATAATAAAATAATAATAATAATAATTCTAATAAATTACGAAAGCTTTAAATATATAAAATCGATAAGAATACTCTCGAGAAAGTTAATACGCTAAATCGAAGAGTTTAAATAGTATAATCTTGATATTCGATATCAACTAAATCGCGACGCTATCGTATTAAATATATTTAGTCGTTATCTTAATTTTATAGACGAAGTCGATATAGATAATTAAGTCTTTATAAGTACGCTTCGAGAACTCGATAAAAACTAATAAATAGAAGTACTTAAGTTATTCTTAAAGAATAGTACTATTTTTCTAAAAAAAATTCTTTTATCTATATACTTTAAATAAATATAAAAAGATTACTACTAAGATTGTATAATAAAGTAGATATAAAGAATCTTCGAAGATAATATAATATCGTATCTAAAGTAGCTATATCGCGTCGACTTCGTAGAGATAGTATATAAGAATTATAGATATTTAGAATATCGAGCTTAGTAGCTAATAATTAATATAGATTATAAGAGCTTTATATAGTATTGCTCTATATATTGTATAGCTAGAGAATCTCTCTCTTAATAATAGAAAGAAACGAATATATTATAAGTCTATATTAATATTTAACTATTTAAATAATAGTTAATTAATATAATTAAAATTTTACTAAAGATATTAAACGAGAGTTATTAGATTATTATAATAATCTACTTTACTATAGAATAGCTAGTTATAAAAACGATATAAGATATAATAAATAAGACGATAATAGATTTTCTATACGATTAAATTTTCGTAAACTATAAATCTCTATAAAAACTCTTATTAATAATAGTATAAATTTTCTTAACGCGTCGTAATATTATATTTTACTCGTCTTAAAACTAGATATTAGATAATAATTTTATATTATTCTCGTATTAATAATAAGATTAAAAATCTTAATAAATCTTAAGAGAAAATATTAATAAAGTATTTTATAGTATCGGTAAAAAGTAAAGTTAGGTTTTAGTAGACTCTACTCTCTAGTATCGCTAATAGTATTTATTAGTTAATATTAATTCTTAAAAGACTAATAAGCCCGATTAGCAACTTTAGATTTTCGTTAATACGATTAGTAACTTTTTTTATTATTAGAAGTATTAGTAGCTTTTATTATATAAGTTATAGTTATCGATATTTTAGTTAATAATAATTTTTATTCGAAATCTATTATTATCGATTTTATCGTATTTATTACTCTTATATTATATCCCTATCTTTTATAAATTATTATCTTAATTATATATACTTCGATTATCTCTATTATATTAAACTAAGATAATATCGAGTCTATCTTATTAGTCTATATATTACTTCTTCTTTTTATAAGTATAGTTAATAAATATATTAATAATATTTAGAATCGATCTCTATTTTAATTTATCTATATTAAGACTAATACTAGTATAACTCGCTTACTTCACAATCTATTATATTAATTTTAAGCTCTATAACTCTATCGTTTAACTCGCTCTAAAAAGTCTTATATTTTTTATCGCTTATAATATTTTTTCTCTACTAAAGATACTCTTCGTTTTTTAAATTCTCTCTATATTATAATTTATTTAATATTTATTTATTATTAGCGACGATTTACTTTAGAGATTAATCGTCGTTATACTTAAATATTAAGATATATATACGGGTTGGAAAGGTGTGGTATCTGTTGAACATAGTCGTTTTTAACTTTTTTTCAACTTTTTTTAAAAAATTATATCTTTTTAATCTATTTATAGAATTTTATAATTATATAAGCGTTCGCTTAAGCTTTTTACGTATTCTTAGAATATAAAAAAATATCACGTAATATATTTATTAAAAACTCAATGAGAGTATGGGATATCCTATATCTTTCGATATGGTATTCGAAAAACTAATCCCATATCATCAAATATATCACACCTTTCCGACCCGTACTTTTATAAAATCGAATTATATATTTCTTAGATTTATTTTAATCTATTAATATAAAGTTAAGATTATCTCGTAATCGCTTAGATAGATCGCGTTTCTATTCGATATCGTAGTGCGCTAAGTTTATAATACTCTATATTATAAATTATATCTTACTTATTATTTAGAATCTAAAGTCGCTAGAAAGATCGAGAAGCTATATTATATATTTAATTATTATTTATATTTGCTAAATAGAAGTATATATTCGTCGCGTCTCTTCTAAGATTAGCGTATTATTCGAGTTTATTTAGTCGTTTATAACGTTAGAACTATATAATTCGTATAGTCTTTTCTTTTCTAATCGCTATATACGCGTTATAAATTTATTTAACATATCTTAATTATACTTTAGTTATAGAGTTAGATTGTTTTTAATTTAGTCGATTATAATTTAAATTATATAGACTAATATCATCGAGTTAAATATTCGCTCGTAATGCTTCGATTGCTAACGATTCGTCTAACTTCTAGGCTTTTTACTATTCTAAAGAATATCGACGATATAGCTTCGAGCGTTATCGTTACGGGCCGGAAAGGTCTAGTATATTTAATAGAATATTTCATATCATATCGTATTATATTATATTATAAGAGAGTATTATAAGAGAGTTATATTAGATTACTTATAAAGATATAAGATGGGAAATTACTAGTATTATGAAATAATTTAAGAAATTTCTAATATATGTAAGAATATTTTATAATATAGATTATTTCTTATATTAAGTAACGAATAAGATAAGAAAATTCTAGGTTAATGTATAAGTTAGAGCGAAATTAGCTTAAATAATTATTAAACTTCGATACATAATAAGTAATATTAAGATAAACTCCCTTTTAATTTAATCTCTCTAAGTAAATATAATTATTTTAATAAGTAATAACTAGAATAATAACTATAATATATTATTTTCTTGAATTGTAATCTACGTAAGATTGTTAAGTTGATCTCTTTTTTAATCACTTATAGAATAATCTTAGATTATCTCTTTTACTCTTTTCGTAGATCTTTAATCTATAGAGATTAATTCTTTATTACTTTAAATTCGCTTCTCTTCTCTTAAATAAAGAATAATTAATAAATAGAATTCTAATAAAAAAGAATTAATTTTTTACTTAAATTAATCTAAAGAGTATTTTATTATTATTACTAATATAATTAATATTAGAAATCTACTCTATCTAATAATTTTGAATATTTTAATTAATTTATCTAGCTTTAAGTAATATATTAAGATCTTTCTCTAAGTTTAATATATCTTATTCGTAGTTATTCTATTAATATTTTATATAAGAAATTATTATTAAGACTCGAAAGATTAAAGACGAATAGCTTTTTTGATTATTATATAG
>JANQBS010000537.1:0-15489 GCA_033085395.1 Xanthoparmelia taractica | reverse complement strand
ATACTAGAAATTTCTTAGATTATTTCATGATATTAGTAATTTCTTATCTTATATCTTTATAAGTAATCTAATATAATTTCCTTATAATATTCTTTTATAATATAATATAATACGATATAGTATAGAATATTTTATTAAATATACTAGATCTTTTCGACTCGTATTTATAATTACTATATATATTATATACTTTATAAGTTTATCTATTAAAATTAAGATAGTATCGTAAATCTTATTAATATAAGAATCTCTTATAGATAATAGATCTATAATAAAGTTTATTATTATAATATAAAATAAATTCACGCTATCTAATAAAATTAATATTAGCTCGTTATAAGACTTATAATAATAAACTTATATTCGCTAATAATTAGAGCAAGTGCGAATATAGTTTATTATTTCAATTATTATATTTAATTAATAATTTTTAAATCTAATATTCTCTTTCATGCGTCTACGCGAGAAATATATAATATTAAGATTATTATAATTTATACGAAGAATCTCTTTTTTTATAATAGAATCGTTAAAAATATAGATTACGAGATTATAACGTAGTAGTCTATTCTTATCGACTTCTTATTTTAAAAGCTTATTCTATTTAATAGCGTATCTCTAATATTACTCTTTATTTATAATAAAAGCGTTCTTACGTTATAATTTAAATAATTATATTATTATTAATTCTCGTAACTTTAAATAGAATCTCTTCGACTTTAAAATATAATAAACTAAAAATCGAAATAATATCGTAATATCTAAAATACGTATCTATCTATCGAGTACTCTCTTATTTAAATTCATAACTTAGATATCTATAACGATAATATTATTTAATTACTTCGTTAATACTATAAATTTAACTATAATAAATACGCTATTACGTTTCTATAAATTAGATTAATATTTTTAATTACGAAGCTTATTTCGTAAGATAGAGAGAAAATTATTATTATTATTCTCGCTATTATTCGATTTAATAATATTAAATCTTCTTAATAATATATCTAATAAATTAAGTTTTTTTTTATAATATTTAATTATAAAGTTAAACGTAGCTAACTACTTAGTCTAATAAATCTATTTCGTATTAAGCTCTTTTATCGTTATAAAATAACGTAGATTATTATAATTCGAAATTACACGAATAAGATACTTATTATCTTATAAGTAATATCTTTAATTCTTAAAGTCTAATATAATCGCATATAGCTTCTTATTATATATATCTTAACGAGACTTAGATTTTTTAAACTTATAGCTAAAGAAGATAATAAAATATTATTATTCGTTCTTATTTATCTATTTGAATATATTATTTATATTTACTTTAATAGTATTTATTTTTATAATAAACGATACTTTTTAATTATAATATTCTAGAATAAATATTATAATAAATACTCGCTTAAATATTTTAAAAGTCTTATATACTTTCTTATTAAATATAAAAGATAATTTAATCTCGTTTTTCTTTATCTTTTAAGGTAAGTTAATTAAGAATATAATTATTTATAAAAAATCTCTTATAAATTATCGATAGAAGTCTACGAATTTTAAAAAAATTAATATATTTTTAATAAACTCTAATTCGAGTTACTTAGTAATAATCTTAATACGCGATAAATTTATTTAAATATCGCGCTAATTTATTACGAATCTTAAAAAAATAATCTCGCTATAATTAAAAATATATTTCGATAACTTCGTATAAAGTCGATACTTTAATAATACACGTAATATCTTACGTATATATTTTTAATATAAGTCTTTTATTTTAAAATAAATTAATACGTTATTTAGATATATTATATAAAAGACGTTAATATATAATTTAAATACTTTATTTATATAGACTTAAAAGATTATAAGAATATTTACGAGATTAAAAGATATTATTTAATACTTAAATTAACTATAGCGAGTTCGAAAGACGATTTTCCACTCGTCTTTCTTTCGCACTCGTATTTTATAATACGTGTTATAAATATTAATCTTAATAAAGTACTTCGCATATATAAATCTTTTTAAGATTTCTAAAAATAGCGATAATAAGTAATTATTCTTAATAATTATCTTATTAAATTCTTAATAATTAATATAAATTCGTAACGAGTTAATTATTTTCTTAATAAATAGTATCGACGAGTTAATTTAATTATTTAAGAGTTGAATTTATTTCTTTTTAAGCGTATTATTTAAATAATCTCTAATTATTATAAGCTTATTATATAATATATTATAAATCGAATTATTCTTAAATAGCTTACCAGATAGTAGATCTATAAGATACTCGATTTAATTATATATGTTAAGACTATTAGATAGCTCTTTTAAGAAGACTTCTAATACGCACTCTAGCTAATTAGACACATTAGAATCGTCTAGCTACGTAACGTTATATCACATAGCTTTATCGTAGCTATTTTTATTACTTTCGAATAAGATTTAATATAAGAGTACGATATACGCTTATCTTAAATTATATGTAATTACTATATTAATTAATAACGTAAACTATTCGATATCTATTATTACGATATTTTCTTACTTCTTATTATTTACGAAAAAGTCGCGATAAATTTAAAATTACTCGCGTTAATAAATATTAGAATCGATATTATAAATTCAAGAAAAATTAAGATTAAGATCGTATTCTCGTATATTCACGATATACGTCTTTAAGGTTTACTCTTATTTTCTTTCTTAATTATCTATAAAATTAAATATTAAATTATATATTTTATATAAGAATATTTAATAATTATTAATAATACGTATTATAATTAATATATATTTAAACTTAAAAACTTATATTTTCTTAATAAAGAACTACGATATAAAGATTTTTTCGCTATCTATATTTATTAAAGTAATAATATCACGCTTATTACTTAACGTAATAATTTCGTCTCTTAATAATAAAGAGCGAGATCGTCGCTTAATAGATAACGTATCTAATACTATAGCGACGAGTATTAGACTTTATCTTTTTTCTTATTAAAGTTTTAATAATATATTTTATTACTTATAATATAATTTAAATATTTAAACGAATTCTTATAATATCTTATTTATTTATAATCGAAATATTAAATCTTAAAAAGAGATCTTCTATACTTAATATTAGAGTTATTATCTTCGAGTTTAATTCGCGTAGACTTTTAATCTTATAACGTCGAAGAGAATAAACTCTTCTTTTAATTCTTTTAATTCTTAATATACTATTTTTTAAACTTTATATATTATTAATTATTACTTTTTTAATTATTTATTTTATCGTTAAAACGAGTTTTATCTAAAGTAAATAATTCTTTTATTCTTTATAATCTTTACTCTATACTCTAATATTATTATAATAATATAATATAAATAATAAATTAAGTTATCTTCTTTATTACTTTTAGAGAAATTTTCTCTATTACTCTATCTTATAAAGTTTTTATACGTTTCGTATTAATTATATAATAATCTCGTTACGATTATAGCGTGATAAAATAATTATTAAAGCTTATAATTAATTATAAGTCTCTTATAGTCGCTTTAATTAATTAACGATCTATATTATAAAACTTAATAACTAGATTACGAACTTATCTAAGTATTATTTCTTATATTTCTTTTAAATAAATTCTTCGATATTACGTAAAATAATATATTATATATTTCTTTAAATTTATTTCTTAATATTAATTAAGAGAATAGAAGATTAATAAGTCTTTTCTTTATTCGTTTAAAAGTCGATACGAGATATTAAAATAATATAATTCTCGCAATTCCGAATAAATATAATTATTAAGTTATAATTATTAAGATATTACGTGTTAGATACTTTAATAACGCTTATCTTCTTACGACTCACATCGCGATAATAATCGTCGCTATACTCGCGGCGATATTCTTATATATTTTATATTTTAATTAATTTAAATTTTTTAATAATTAACTACTTTTTAATATTAAGCTTTAAGAGTTAAAAACGTTAAATTATATTAAGTCTACGAGGCGAGAATCTTTATTTATTAATATAGAGTTATTAAATACGATATTTTATCGATTATTAATTTCGTCGATAGTATTAATAGAATTCGCATTAATATTATAATTAATATTTTAATAACTTAATTACGAAGTAGACGTATTTTAACGAGAGTTATCTTCGTAATTATTATCTTCGCTTACTTAATTAAAAACGTCGCTAATAATTAATAATAAAACGTTTTTATTTTATAAGTTAATAAAATTAACTCGCGAGTTACTTATTATAGCTAATTAAGTAGCTTTGTACGAACGAAGCTATTAAAATTATAAGATAATAAGATCTCTTTTTAATAAAGTTATATAATAATTAAATAATTAGCGAGATTTATAAATATAGATATTAAAGTAATTATTTAGATTACTAAATAAATTAATAGCTAAGAATACGAGTTGGAAAGGTGTGGTATCTGTTGAACATAGTCGTTTTCAACTTTTTTTCAACTTTTTTTAATAAATTATATCTTTTTAATCTATTTATAGAATTTTATAATTACATAAGCGTTCGCTTAAGCTTTTTACGTATTTTTAGAATATAAAATAATATTATGTAATATATTTATTAAAAACTCAATGGGAGTATGGGATATCCCATACCTTTCGATATGGTATTCGAAAAACTAATCCCATACCATCAAATATACCACACCTTTCCGACCCGTAGCTAAGAAAGTAAGAAAGAAAAAGGGGATTCGCGAATATTTAAGACTTTTATTAAGTATACTAGATACTCGCCCTTAGTGCGTAGCTTATAGTCTAGTATACGAATTAAGCGAGTCCTATTAATCTACTTGAAGGGCTTTTTACCCTTACAGATATATTTTAACTAGAATTCGTCTTTCTATAGATTTTAAGAAATATCGAATAATTTAAAATACTAGAAATAAATAAAATTAATAGTTAAATTTCTAACTACTCTATTTATCGCTTATAAGTCGATATATATTATTAATCTTAATATATCGATCTTATCTTTTATTAAAGATCGTGTAGAATACGTTTTAATTAATATATTATAAAAGTCTAAGCTCGAAGATTTAATTAGTAGAAGATAATATAGCTTAAAGAATCTAGACGTCTTAGAGAAGCGCGATTAAATATAGATTATATAAATAGTAGATTAAATATAAGATTCTAATAGCTAAGAGCTATATTAGAGCGTATAATTCGATATAGAATAATTAAAGATCGAAGATTAATAGTCTACGAGAAAAGAAGAAAAGAAGAGAAATTTTAAAAATCGAAAAGATTCTAGTAAATAATCTTATATCTTTTAATATATAAAATTCTTCTTTCGTTATCTATAAAAAATTAATTCGCTAGCGCTTAGCAAGCGATTTAATTAATATAAGAGACGTATAGTCAATACGATAATAATTTCTTTATTAGATACTAAGTTCTAATAGAATTAATTTCTAAGAAATATAAAGATTCTAAGATACGCGAAGACGATATATAATCGTTAAGGCCCCGTTAAGATCTTAGACTATAAATCTCGTAATAATCTCGTAATAAATTCTAAACTTAGAAATAGTCGACGCTAATACGTATATAGCGTTAGATCTAATAATTATTTTCTCTTTTAAGCTCTAATCTCTAAATATTATTTAATATAATATCTTTATTACGTAATATAAAAAATCTTTAAATTCTATAGAAAATAAGATAAAGTATTTATAAATAACGTCGCTTTTATAATATTAACTTAAATTATTAATAGCAAAAGATACGCGCTATAGACGCGCGTTAGTACTATTATATATATAATATTTATTAATTATAATTATTAATATATAATACGAACTTTCTTTATAATATAATAATCTTAATAATACTCTTCGAGTATTAATAGTTAACTCGATATATTATAACTAGTTCTACTATTTATAAACTAATAGTAACGTAGTCGCTAAGTATATATAGAAGACTTATTAAAAAATCTTAATCTCTTTAAATAATAAGAAAAAAGAATTTTTTTAATACGCTATCGTTTCTATAATATAAAGTTAATATATTTATAGTAAACGATATATATTATTAATAGTTTATTAAAGAATTTTTCTAATTCTTTCGTAAACGCGTAGAAGAAGTTCTTCTACACGCGATATCGTTTCTATAGCGTATACTACTAGCTATTCTAAAATATATATATTATACGTTATTTATTTCAACTTCTTACGAGCTATAATTAAATAATTAATAGCTACGCTTCTACGTCTCTCTATAGAACTATTCTAACTTCTATAATAGAAGAGCGTAGAATTAATTTATTAATTTATTATTTTATTAAAAGCGATATTAATAATATAGCGATTCGATTAATTAGAATTATTAGAAAAACTTTATCGACGATATATCGATAACGATATCGTAGGTAACAATTACTAGCGTCTTCTAATATTAATAAATTTATCTTCGCTTTCTTAAAACCTTTCTCTTCTTTATAATACTTAATATACTTATAAATTTTCACTTTAATATTATAATATCGTTCTTAAATATATTAATACTAACGTGTTATTAATTAACTCTTATTATTAATAACTTCTAACTCTTTTACTATAAATATTATTAAACTTTCGCTATCGCTACGCTAATATTAATATATACTAATACTAATGTAATATATAATAATAATAATAAAAGTAAGTTTCTTAGCGCTTCGTTATCGCATATTAATATAATATAATATCTACTCTTTTCTATCGTTAATACTTTATTTATTTCGATAACGATTATATTTAAAGTAAGTCTTTATTTTATCTTTATTATAAAAGCGCTAAAAAGAGAATTTTAAATTACGTAAAGATTTTATCTTTTCTTTATAAAAAGATTAAAAAAGTTCTTCGTCGAGTTCGTCGAGTTCTCGAAATTATAGCGTTAATACGTCGTAGTTAAGCGTATATTAATTATAAGATTACTATAAGATAGCAAGGTCTCTTTTTAATAAAGCTACGTAGCAGCTAGGTAATTAGCGAGATTGATAAACGTAGGTACTAGAATAATTATCTAAATTACTAAGTGAATTAATAGTTAAGAAAAAAAGAAAGAAAAAGAAAATTCGCGAGTATTTAAGACTTTCGCTAAATATACTAGATACTTGCCTTTATTATATAGCTTATAGTCTAGCAAGCGAGTTAAGCGAGTTCTATTAGTCTACGCTAAGTGCTTTTATTCTTATAATTACTTTTCTTTTTAAAAGATTTAGCTTTTAAATCTTATTATAATTACGTATTATAATTAAGTACTTACGAGTTTATTAAAATTATAATTACTAGCTATTACTAATTATAACGTAGTCTCGATTAATACGGAGATCTATATTAAAAGTTCTACACATACGCTAAAACTCTTGATATGCTTGGGATTCTTGAGATTTCTATCAAAACCTTGTATAGTCTTATAATCTAATAGATATTCTTCATGTAGCTACGAATATAGTTATTTGCTCGCTTAGTAGCATTATAGGGTCGTATATTCTCCCTTACACGATCTTCTTAATACTTATTATCGCCTCGTAAACGAATAACTTCAGTAATATACCGAGGTATTCGCTTAATTTACCCCTGAATTCTCTTCTAGATAAGCTCTTTATTTCAGTAATAAACTTATCGCTTTTCGATCTTCTTTCGAATTCTCGATATATCGTTTCAAGTAATCTAACGCTTTATCTAAGGTTAGCACGATTTAATTATATTAAGATTCGACGAGTTATTATATTAGAGTATTCTGAGAATATTTATAATTATAAAGATTAAGGTCTAATATTTAGATGCGTGTGTCGGGACCTTATTCTTCATAAATATAATGTTAGGTCTATCTAATTTACACTTCTAAGCAAATTTTAAAAGCTTTGAAATAAGAATCTATATCTGATAAGCTTGAGAAATTCGAGAATTTTAAAATATCAGACCTTTTTTTGATAGCGATATTAATTAATTTCTCCCTTCTTTTTATTAATAATAATCTTCTTAATCTTTACATTAAAATATCATTTAAACTTCTTATTAGAAAGATTTCGAAAGCTTATATATCGTATATCGATCTCGAGTTCTTAAATTAGCTTACACTTAGACTTTAAAGTCTTATTAATAGCCGCGAGATCCTTAGCATATATCTTCTTTTCTTTGATCGTTTCGATTCTCTAAATATAATATAATCCCTTTTTATCGTAGAAAAAATAGCTTTAAAACATGAATTTCATAGCATCTAGAAAACGACGTCGTATAATCAACTTGATAAAGACTTCGTGAGATTAACGTCAAACTCGCACTCTTCCACGTCGAGGATTCAGAATCACACTTGTTTCGTTACTTCAAATAACGTCTTTTTATTATTCTAAAGTCTAGTTCTTATATTATAAAGCGAATTAATATCGAGCTTTTATTATAATCTTCGTAAGAAACGATTTTTTGATCGTTTTATATAATCGAAAGTTATTACGTCTAAGTACTCGTAACACTGTTGTGAATAAGATTCCTTACTCGGTAGTAAGTATAAACGAAGTCTTTTCACGATTATAGCGATCCTTTCGTATAGTAGTTAAAATAGTACTCTTAAGTTCGAGAATAATAATTAAAGATCGTTTAGATCTAGGTGTATCACTTATATATAAAAGTAGTAATTTCTTAAAGTTACTAAGATTATATTCTCTATTACGAGCTTATTTTTATAGATAACTAATAATAAAATAAGAGATCTTAATAATAGTCGTAATAATCTTAGTAGCAATATTAGCTTCGATTAAAGCAAGTATCTAAAGTCTAATTTCGTTATTATAATTAATAGTCTAAGCTTTATTTATAGATATTTTAATATAGAGAATATAAAGAAAACTTCTTTCTATAACTGCTGTGTGAATTACATATAGTAGAAAATAATAGAACTCTCCCCCTTTTCTCGTAGATTAATGCACTTTAGCATTAATAATTTAACGTCGCGACTCGTAATAAGGCATATATACTTCTTATGCATAGCTATAACGTCGCTACAATGCATATATACTCCGTATGTATGCACTCCGTATGTATACACCCCGTATGTATAGTAATAATATCGCTACTAAGTAAAAAGCATTGATATTCAAGAAATTTGAAAGATTTGTTATGAATTATTCTAGATCGAGTTTAAATATATCGAGTCTACGATCTAATTAGTATAAAAGATTTTTTATTAATTAAAGAGATTAATATTATAATCGAAGACTAATATATTCTCTAAAAAGTAGATGATTAATACTAAGTAATCGTCTATATAGCTAATATCGATATCTAATAAGTCGATAAAGCTTCTCTCGATCTTGCTACCGTTAGAATTAATATTAGGGCCGATATATATACGTCTAGTCTATTCTATTAAAAAGGTGTATTGCGTTAAAGAAGCTTCGGAGAATAACGTAGCGGAAGAATTATTAATTATAGATAAAGCCCCGACGTTAAATTCGAGTAAGAGTAACAAGTTAGTCTTATATAAGTTTGTAATAAAAATCGTTATATAATTCTTCGCGATAATAGATATAATATTTAAGATATTTATGATTAATATAGTATTTGAGTCTTGAGAATAAAAAGATAAGAGAGTACTCATCTTCGTCGTCTTCGTAAACACGATAATAATAGAATTAATAGTATACGTGAGTAATAAAATCGTTGCGATTAACCTAAAGATCTTATCGACGAAAAGCTAATTAATCTCTAAAATCGAATATTCTTTAAAAACTATAATTATCGTAGTAGATAAATAATAAAATAAAATTATAGCGACTAGCGCTATAAGAGCGCAAGCGAGCTTAGTAGATATTTATATGTGATATTATATCTTTTTTTAAAGAATAAATTAATCGAATAATATAAATAAGCGATAGTTTACACTTAAAACCTCATTTTAATAATAATCTATAATTTCGATCTCTCTATATCTTTATAAAGTCTAATTCTATATTATATTTCTAAAGTTACTTTCTATGCTTCTTTCTAATAGTTAAAATATACTCGCTCTAATTCTAAGTCTATACGTAATAGTTTTCTACATTATAAGATATATCTTAGCGAATTATTAATAAATCTTTATAAGTGTAAATCGCGACTTTCTTACTTAATTCTATATTTTTATTAGTAATTAAGATAAATACACTAATCTTCTTAATCTACTTAATCGCATCTTTACTTAATTTTAGTATATCGCGTGAAAGTTATATTATCGGTAATTTGACTATAAGATTCTTACTCTATATAATTATTATAGATACGTTATCTTCTATCTTCTTATTTAGACTCTTCGTGTAGATATTATTAGATTTCGATAATCTCTTAATAATAGCTTTCTAATCTATTAATCTATCGATCGCCTCGTAGAATTCCTTGTATAGTCTCTAAAGGGCGCTATACTATGATAACGACGTTTTATTACACGATTTATCGTTAGTCTACTTAGTCTTTAAAAGAATAATAGATAGATATCTAAAGAGCGGCGCTATTACTTGATTTAGTAATATCTAATAAGCGGTAATAAGGAACATAACGAGGATTATAATAACTTCTTGTTCAATACAAGTCATTTAATTACGATCGTTTCGTACTAGAAAAAATAGATCTATTAAGTAAAATTACATAAAATAGAGGTTAATAAATAATTAATTTATGGCTTTCGAGTAGATTAAATCTCCGATATTCATATCGAATCTAACTAGATCTAGAATATTATAACGCTATACTATAAAAAATAGACTAAAGGTAGTAATGTTAAATACTAAGATTAAGAATAAGATAACGAAGTATATAAGCTCTATTTATCTTTAGCGAGTAAACTAAAAACGTGATAAGATTCTTATCGATTACTATTAAATTTGTATAGATAGAAAAAAATATTTCTTATCTAATCTTAGGCTTAAGACTTCTTTGCTACTTCTATCGAGCTATTATATCTAATAGAATATTAATAAAAAAAAGAATAAGCAACTTAGTTGTAAGAGACTTACTACACTAATAGATAATACTTATAGAATTATATAGAAAAAGAAATAATTACTCGCTTTTAATAAATTCTTAGTTATTATATTAGCTATAGAGATAAAGTCTTAAATAAAGCTATTTAGTAAGGCTATTAGACTTAAAGTTATCGATATTACGAGAAAGAGCTAAATAAAGAGAAAGTAAAAGTAGTGTTCTTGCATCGCTAATGTAATCGCTATTCGTGAATATAACTCTTACTATAGAAGAAGACGATATAGTATAATTAAAAAGAGAATTATTACTATCGCCAGTAAATATGCTAATAGAACTTTCTATAAGATTATAACTATAGAAGCGAAAAGTATTATTAATTAAGATAGCTAGGAAAATATAGTGACGAGGTAGTTAATCTAGGATAATAGATCGATGAAAGCGACCGATATCGTGCAAAGAATAATTAAAATCCTAATATATTCTCTCACGGCGCATATTCGAAGATAGCGTTTCTATTATCTTATAGATATAAACTTCTAGATAAGACTTTCTATGAACTCTTCTATTTAACTAGCGATTATAGTATAAGAACGATAATACTATAATGTCTAATAGGTTAAATAAGCTTCGATGAGATAATTAAACTATATTAATGCGAAACTCCTAGCTAATTAAACGTCTGAATATAATTAATAATATGCTATCTCTTAATTTAATAAGTTCAACTCTAAGCGATAGTAATCGATCTTATTTATAATATATTCTATCTAAAGTATTAAAGATTATTAAAAAATTGAATAAGTAGATATACGAATCTTTTTATCATTACTTAATTTAAGATATTATTTTTATAAGCTAGTAACTTATTCTAAGTCTCGTAAAGTCTCTTAAGTTATTAAATTTATTAATTAACGTGTATACGATAGATAAGTCTTTTATATTAATTTAGTTTCCGTAATCTCAAGCATAAAGACTATCGCGTCTCGTCTTTAAATACTCTAACGAAGCTTTAAGTAATCTCGATTAAGAGACACGCAGCGAACGTTATATAAATAAATGCTATATAGGGCAAGAAGCTAAGGTATAGTTAGAAACGACTCTGAGATGTTAGTGACTAGTATCGTAGTCGTAATCATAAGACTTAAGCGATCTAGCGAAATAAGTTATCTATATCGTAACCTTATATAATATAAAAGCTCTATACGAGCTATTTAATATATTTATATAACAATTAGAATAATTAAGATAAGATAAACTTAATATCAATTTATACGAGAGAGATATATATTAGTCTATAATAATTAATTTAGATTACTCACCTCACTCTTTAAATCTTTATTATTAATAAAATTTAATAAAATAAGTATAAAAAGAATTAAAGACGCTAAAGATATAAAGATCTTTAATAGTATAACGAGATATCGAAGAAAGAGTTACGGGTCTAATTCATGTCTCGTAATTATTTCTTTATTTAAAATCTTTGTCTTTATCGCTTTAAATTAACTCGTATTAAAAGTATTATCTTGCTTTCTTTCTTTTAAAATACTATTTCACATTAGCTCTACTCCTTATTAGAGTATTCTAAAGCTCGTCTATTATAGAGTAAGTAATTATATTCTTAGCTAAATATAAAGAGTTATTTCTATAAGAAAGATAGTAATAATAATAATCAGAGACGTTAGAAAAGACTCTAGTAATATTTCTTCGAACTTTAAAGCTTTCGTATTAAGTACGATCGCTGCTAACTACTCTAATATAGAGAATAAAGAACTTTGAGTCTGCATTTATATCTATCGAGAGTAAATAATAAAGCACACTACACGTTATATAGTATAATTTATATCGAGTTTCTTCTCCTTTAGCGATGAAAGCTAATAGATTCTAATAACTTGAGTCTATTAAAGAATACTATAGGTAATAATCTTAACTCGCGCCTTTTCCAACTTTTAGTCTCATTTACGCTCTCGAGAAATAAGAGTTATAAAAAGTTTCTTTATACTTTCAATTAGTATTTACGTTTCTAGCGTTCGATATCTATTATAGTTATATATAATATAAAAATAATCTATAATCTCCTTATAAACTAAAACGTTATTATCTTCTCTTTTCTTAATAAATATAATACGCCGACCTACACTCTCAAATAATGCATAAGCTATTTATTCTATCAAGCTTAATTATATTATTCTACTCTTCGTTAGTCGTGTAGATATAGTTAACGAAGTCTTCCCCATCTTTAAGCTCTGCGATTTTACTCTCTTTTTTTACGATATCTATCTTTTACTCGAATATCGCTTTTAATCTATTTGTTTCTATAGAAAACTACTTTATCTCTATTATACTAAATAACACTTAAAAATTAGAGCAAGATCTTTATCTTCTCAACGGCTCGCTTATAGTTTTTCATTTATATAATAATAGAGACTATTCTTTCTATTGAAATAAGAATATATAAGATATTAATTATCTATCTATTATTAGCTTAAGTCTCTATCTTAGATTCTATGCGAATTATAATATAACGTGTAATAATAACTTTAAGTCTATCTATTAAGGCGTAATCTATATTAATAATCTCTATTAACGCAAAAACGAATTTAGTAAGAGATTTAATTACATATAAGTTCACGAAGCTATCTTCGCTATTATATATCTACTTTATATATTAGTATTAAGTTAATATCTTTAAGATAGAGAAAAAGATAGCTAAAAGCGTCGATATGAAATCTTTTAGTATAGATAGTCAAATATATATAGCTCTCTTCTTGCGAACTCAGCGCTTTAAGATACGATCTCTTATATTAGATAGAAGATTAAGTTATACTACTATAGTAATAAGAAGATAATCGTGACTTTTACTTACGTATTATATCTAGATTATTAGAAGCGTACGTATAATATATTTTATAACTAGCTATATAAACTTTCTTAGTCTATACTAAGAGGAATATATAATCGCAATAGTAATAAATAACAAGGTATTTCTAGTATTCTTTCATTATAGAAACGCAATTCGATTTGAATAATATTACTTAAAGAAGTTATTATTATTCTTAGATCTTAGGGAGTCGATATTTAGACTTATTTAACAAGATTTCCAAAAATTCAAAAACGAGAACGCTGTGATTTTAGATACATGAGTTTTAAGCTTATATATAATATAGTATATCTAAAATAAATAATTCTTAACTTATTAAAATAGGGACTTACTATGAAGATTTAACGCTATTTTATATTATCTAGATACCTAAGATATCTAGATAGCATTTCTACTATGTATTTAATTGTCTTTATTTATCGACGAAGTTGATCTACTAAGCAGACTCATATAGGCGGAATTCGCGCTTGGTTACGAATATATTTAAATAACAATAACTATAAATATAAAGATTATTAGTCGTCGCAACTCTCTTCGTACGAAAATAGCAATAAGTAAATCGAATTAAAGGTTGCTAGCTTATCAACTTAGAGTATGGAATTCGCAAGTTAGAAAGATAAGTGTCGTCTCGTTCAGTCACATTAACGAACAATATAAGCTTTACTATCATAGGTACTTGAAAGGACTATAGTGAAACTTCAATATATATTTCATTGCGTATAATTAAAGAAGCCTAGATGGAGTAGCTGATATTACTCAATTTAACAAGTAGCTTATAGTTTCTAATCCGCTAACTCTTGGATTAAAGTTAAGGCACGATACTTATAATAACGCTTACTAAACTCTTATTTTTCAAGACATAGCTTTCCCTTTTTGTATATACACGTTTCGCGAAGTCTTAATAATCTTTTAAGTTTTCTAAGTATAATGTAATTTCGTCGCAGATAGTAGACTAGGCGTTTATTATATTAAATATTATTTTTTACGTCTAGCATATAAAAGCTAACCTTTAATAATACGTATCTATAATATTTCTTTTATCTCTTATAATCTATCGGAGAACTCTATCGTATACGTTTTCGATATATAGTTATACTTGAAAGATGATCGTGTAGATAGAGTTAAAAGAGAATTATCGATAAGCTATAAGATAAGTTCTTCTATTTATGAGATAATTAGAGTTATTAAAATCCTTAGATTAATAGAGATATTGTTATCGCTATTAAGAAATATTAAATAGTTATAAAAAAGTAATAGTACTACTTAAAGAAAAGCTTATTAATATACGAATATAGATAACTTTCCTAGATAACTTATTGTGTTTCTTCAACTCTTCGAATACTAGAGCTATATCACTTATCTTTTTAATAATTACTTCGCTCGCGAATCTAGATTATTATACTAGTATTTTAAAAGTGGAAACTAATAATACGCAAAGCGAAGATCTTTTTCTATGAAGTATAATTCTCGTAAGATTCTTTAATTAATATCAAAGAACACGTCTTATTTTAATGTAAGGTTATAAGACGAAGAACGTGAATAAAGAACCTTATAAGTACGGGTCGGAAAGGTGTGGTATCTGTTGAACATAGTCGTTTTCAACTTTTTTTCAACTTTTTTTAAAAA
>JANQBS010000536.1:0-15540 GCA_033085395.1 Xanthoparmelia taractica | reverse complement strand
CCCCGCATGTGCGCATGCATCTGGAACAGGGGCTGGATCATGAGACACACTAACCCATAGTCCCACTATTCGAATAGACTTCTTCTCTCATTAGTGACTCAATTCATAGAAACGAGAGTCTCTAGCTAGGCATAAGTGTGATTGATCATAGCAAGTGGGTTACGGCAAAGGCAATGGCAAGGCCGCCTTCGCCTCCAGGCGCGTAATGCAACAGTCAATTCCCGCGTTTCCTCCACGCTGCTGAGGGTTACCCTGCAGATTGCCATTGTTCCGCTCCACCACCCCGAGGTTCTCACTCGACTCGTCGCCGCCCTCTTTTTCGGGCTAGGGCACAAAATTGTCGGCCTAATTATCCAAATCCCTCTTGCGGGATTCCGTCGCCGTGATATCTCCTCCAGGAATTTCGCCGCCCGGCACTTCGCTTTGGACACTGCTGATGATCTCATCGAGTTGTGGAAGTACGACGTTGCCGGAACTTTCGCCTTTGAGATTGTTGGTGAAGCCATCGGACAGTGGGAACGCGGTATTGCCGTCGAATTTTAGGCTTTTCGTGTTAGAAACACCGTCGCTGCCTTTCGTGGCCTGTCCGCTACCCGTGGTATCATATCTGCTGCCTGTGGTGGTGCCGCCGCCGCCTTCCTTGCTGGCTCCGCTACCCGTGGTACCATACCCATTGCCTGTGGTGGTGCCACCAGTGTTGCCAGTCAAAGTACCGCCACTGGTGCCCGTCGTACCACTGCTGGTTGTATTACGATTCCCACTGCCAACTGCTGGGGGGATACCACCGCTGGTGTAAGTTCCGGCAGTGTTCCCTTGAGCACAATTGCCTGAGACAGTCGGGGGTTGACCGTTGACTGATTGTGACGTACAGTCGCCTTGGGCAGACGTTTGACTTTGGCGCTCAATAAGATCGGGGCCAGCATTTCTGGAGACGGGGGCCGGGAAAGAGGGAGTGAGTTGGAGGGCGATGAGCATGGCGGAGAATGGATCCAGGATCTTCATATTGTGCGAAAGTCTCGAAGAGCGAGTCTAAAAAATTGAAAGGGGTATTTGTGAGATACGAGAAAATTGCAATCCAAATGGAGACTTGCAGATTTCTCTTGGTCAACGATCCTGACGAGCTCCTCTTATGTAGCAGAGGAGATCATAGCTCGTCTGCAATGCTTGGAACAACCCTGCGATAGCTAGGCTGTCTGTTGCTGTGAATCGGTGATTAGCTTGTCATAATAGCTCAGAATCGCAGCCTTTCTAAGCCTTGATCACAATCTCTAACATCCTAGAGTATCATCTATGCTTCAAAAGTGATATTCTCAGCCTAAATCCCCAGACTGTCCCAATGTCAAGCTCAACCACAGACCCATCATGACAAAGTAGGGGGTGAAGCCAGGAATCCAGGATTTTCGGCCATTCCGGCTGCCCCTGGAAGGGCCATCGAGTGCTCCGATCGAGCAAGACCTGACCGACAAATAATTAGTGCGTGAAGTGCTGCGTTTCGGGATTAAAACGCGACCCGCATCTGCTGGAGCAACGCTTGGTCACACGTCACAAACCCCCTTCTCCACATTCTGCCTGTCACAGCTCTCGCATCGTCCAATTGGTCCGGGACGCTCCAGCACGTTAGATTACTTATCCAAATCTAGCTTCATCTCGTATGGGCGTCTTGTCGTTAAAGAATCATGTGTGAAACACGTAGCGTGTCAGCTAGCATTTAAGCGACCCGTGTCTGAACATTGACGTGGTCACGTGCTGATGCGAACATAGGTATGAGAAAAGCCGAGGAAGACTACTGACGCATGTAGCAGTAATGGGTCCTCGATTTTAAGCTCGTCATATATGCGCGGGACGGCCGACGACGGAGGATGGCTAGGCGCCAGGAAAGTGGCAGTCGAACCCGTACCAGAGCTTAGAGTTCGAGGACTTGAAAATCGAGGAGAGCAAGTCTCGTGCAGATCAGGGATCTTCTGTTACTAGCGATGAACGAGCGGTTGTAAGTGCGTGTGACGATTGACAGATTGATCCGTGTTGATTCACGTTCCCAAAGTCTGACGTAGAACTGAGGATGCAATTGCATTTAAGCTTGAGGAGAATTTCGAACTAGTAGAATTGTCAATGCAGTCTGTATCACGTATGATAGCGGCAATACATGGATTTACGTTGAAGACTTCAGGCGCTGAGCAAATTCGAAGCTCAACTTCCTTGTGAAAGGATTGTGTCAGACTGAGTGTCTCAGCAGCCTTCAAAAATCAAGTCAATTTGATCTCCTCGGAGCAGGATCCCTCTGTCCCGTCTATCACACACGCATATGGACAACCAAAATCGTCAGAGCCTTACAGTCATTCTCCTAGGCATGCTGAATTGTGCTCAAGGTTCAAGGACCGAACACAGCGGGAGAAGTGATATGAACACCTGCTGAGACACAAGCTCGGCCCTTTTTTTTTTGAAAGGCAATGGTCTATGCCGCCTCCCTCTCCATGCGCTGAGCCCACCGCTCGCCGTTGTATTTTGTGCACATAGAAATAGCGCACTTTTGCCTCAAATAGTCAGCTCAAGTCCAGGGTATTGGTCTGAGATATCTAGGTTCTAGCGAAATCAAGCTGTCAGAGTACATGATAATGTAGGCATCACAATATGAACGGGGACTCAAACATGGAGTCACGGAGTGTCCTATTCGGAGTGTGATCGCAGTAGGATTTGCTGGCATTTCCTCGGTGGGAATGCCCTACACTATATAGACCTACGTCGGCAATATCTAAATTATATAAGAAAAGCTCGTAGCGAGGCTACGGCGAAGTCCTAGCGCTATACTTAATAGAAAAAGATTTATCGAAATATTATATTCTTCTCTATCTAGAATCTTTATTAATATGTGCTGGGGACGCGGGCTACCCAGTAGTGGAAAGCTTGCTGAGTCACGTGATATCGCGACTGCAGGCGTATTTTAAATGATTTTTCTTTATCTATCTACTAGCAACGTGACTAGTATCCAAAGGCCCTACTCGTTAATCCTAGGTGTTGAAAATAGGGGCATTCAGCCCTATCACACTAGTGGGCTTGGCACTAGATATTTCCTCTCCAGTAGTTCTTAGCTAGGTTGATCCCCTAAGAATACTTAATCAAGTTATTCTAGGCCTAGTTATTTAATAGATTATAAGCTCGATAATGCTATCGCCTGCCAGTATCTTCTATACGTCGTCGTCGCTATCTATAGCTTATCTATAATAAAAAGAAGTCTCTCTATAAAAGCACTATATTAAGTCTATTTATAATAGCATTATGCTATTAAAACACACTTAAAGACTATCTATAATAGCACTTATAAACTTATATTATTATTACTCTATAAAAGAACGTAATGAAAAATATCTATAAGTTAAAGATTCTTATTCTTAACTCGAACAACTACGAAAAATAATTCGTCTTAATAAAAATTAAATTATAAGTAAAAGAAGTAACCTACGTCTTGAAATAGATAAAAATAATATATATAATATTATTTTCTAATAAAAGAGTCGATTATAATAAGCTTAATAAATTAATAAAAGAACTCTTTCTAACTAAAACGAATATAGTCGATATAACGTTAATTATTAATTAATTAATAGCTAAGAATTAATGAAATACTCTAATAAGAAAGTATAAGAATATTAAAAAGTAAGTTATTATAAATAAGTAAAAAGAGTTCGTTAACTATTAGAAGAAGAAGAAACAAATAATTTAAGATACGTAAGCTACGCTTTATAAGATTCGTAATAATATTCTAGCGATTAAGTTAACTTTAGCTGAGACCTATAATACTAAAGAACTTCTCTATCAACTCTATAATTTCTTATTATTCGAATATAATATTATAATAGTTATCTTAAAGTTAAATAAAGAGAAAGATATAAATAAAGCTCTTCGTATATTATAAGAAGCTAAAGATTTAATATAGACTATAAATAAGTTAGAGATATATGCTCGTGAATCGTAAACTTATTATTAATAATTAAGTAAAGAATATTAAAACCGCTTCTTATAGTTAAAGATTAAAGACTTTATATCGTTCGTTTACTTAGTTAACTTATAAGCCCCGATACTATATATATAATAAAAAAGATTATAAGATTTAAGATTGCGAAGCTTTTAAGACGATAAAGAAATTAATTTATATATTAAAAGAGAAGAAGTTTAAGAAGAAGATTATATTCGCTAAGCACTTTAAGAAGAATAATAAGAAATCTCGAAGAACGTATAAGGCTAAATTAGACTTAGTATTAGATATTATTAATAAAGACGATATAGTTATTTATATTACTTAAAAAGCTACAAGTAAGCTAAACTCCCTCTCGTAGATTACTAATATCGGCGCGTTATTTTATATAACTAATAAACTTAATCTCTTTAATAATTCTCTTATTCGAATAAAGAGACGTATTATTAAGATTAAAAAGGGAATATTATATATAAATTATATAAGAATAATTATTCTACGAAGTCGATTAGAGAGAGTAGTGTCTATTTAGCGAGTGTATTATATATTTAAATTCGATGTTAATCTATTATTATATAGAAGATTATATATATTAGACCTAATAGATAGATTTAATATTAATTTAATTTATCTTTAAATAAATAACGTAAATCTCCTAAAAGCGAATTATAAGAAAGAAGTATACGTGCTCTCTTAAATATTAAATTAATTTCTTAGTAAATTAACGTAACGAGATTAAATATAATAGCGAGTCCCTAAGTAAGTATAAGTAAATATTAAGTAGTCTACGTTTACTAATTAAGTTTTAGTTAATAACGATAGCGATTAAGATATAATAATCGATCTCGAAGTAGAAGTTTAACTAAAGAAAGAGATTAATTATTATAATTAGCGAAGAATTACTTTCTAATATATAGACGATTTGCTTATCTTAAGACCAATATTATTATTAGACTTTATAAAGTCACTACTTATTAATTTATATATTAACTTAAGTATAAGAGACTTTACGAGATATACGTAGTTGAGAAGATAAAGAAGAAGATTACTCGTATAATAAGTTTAAGAAAGAATAAAATCCTAGATTTAATTTTAATTAATGCGTGTGACTTATTTTCAAAGAGTCTTATTAATAACACTACGTTTCTAGAAATCGTTAATAATCACTTTAAAAAGCACTAAAGAATTTATTCAAAGAATAGAAAGTCGATCTTAGCGGAGTTAAATATATGAAAAGCTAATATAAAACTTCAAACCGAGAGGAAATTGAAGATTATTAGACTTAATAACGTCTTGAAGCTCTTAATAATCGTTAAGCTATAAGTAAAAAAATATAAACTAGCTCTTTAAGAAACGAAACTATATATATTATATTAGAATAGCGTCGTCGAGAGATCTATTTAAATAACTAAGGCGAATATACGTGTAATACTTTATAACTCTTAGCTACCGCTTAAATTTGGGGACGAAGCAGCAATAATCGATATATATTTAAGAAATCGTACTTTAGTGTCACGGTACACACCAGCATGGCTGTGGTACGCTTAGTCATAGCTCGTTTGAGGGCTTGGCAACCCACATATCTAGCTGCCAACACTCTAGATAGAACAACAATTCAATCATTATCGATATATCCCAGTCTTACTGTGACATTTAGTTAATTTAATCGTTAATAGAAAGACAATTAGTTCGAAGTAGATATACACTAAAAAGCTTTTATCGATAAATTATATTAGAGTATAAGATTATAAGTATATTATCTACGTTAATTTAGACTCTTATTCGATTTATATTCGAAGAGATAAGTTAATATTAAAAGAAAGAGAGACTATCTTAATAGAATTTGACTCTAAAACAACGAAGTAGTATCGCATCTATACTTTAGACTTAGAAAGATATATTAAGTCGTTAATTATTACGTTAAGAATATAAAGAATAGCGAGATCGATTTAAAGCTTTTAAAGATTATCTTAAATAAGTTAATTACTCGTAATTTTATAAGACGTTTATCTATCTTATTCTTAATTAATTAGATAACTCTATAGAAAGTCTTATAGAAGAGAGTAATTAAAAATATAGACTTAATAGAGACGACTATAGTCACATTATTAATATTAATAACTTCGTCTTCTTCTATATCTTCAATAAAAGTAGACGTTTTAATTAATTAGACTACTTCGTAAGAGAAGATAATTAAGAATATAATTTTAGTAGATTAAACTATAACTAAATTATAGTTATAATAGTTAGTGACTTCGTATTCTTCTAAGTCTTTAATATCGTCTCTAATATTAAAGTTATTATCTTCTAATCCTCTAATTCAACCTCTAATTTAGTCTTTAAGATCATTATTATATATATTATCTTTATAATTATATATTTCTATATCTATCTCGATACGTGTTAATCTTTAAGTATATAATATATTATAAATATTTATTTTAAGAGAAAGAGAAATAGCGAGATAAATAAGAAAGAGAAGATGATAAAGTATATTAGAATATTATTGATAATAAAGGCTATGAAAGTTAAGAAAGATAAGAAAGGTCTAGTAATTGTTTCTATTTTAAATATATACGAAGAAGTTATTAATCACTTAATATAAGATCGAGAATAACTTTAGATTATTAAAAATGAGATTTTATAATTAAAAGAAAATAATATATAAGTTATTAAAGTTTCGTCTAATGAAGCTAATATAATAACTTGCAAATAAATATTTAACGTTAAATATAATAAGAATAATATTATATAGAAGTTTAAGGCAAGACTGATAGCTAGAGAATTCTCATAGATCCATGAAATTAACTATAATAAAACCTTCGCCCCCATCGTTCGAATAAATATAATGCGAGCTATATTAGCTTTAATAGCTATCAAGAACTTAGAGTTAGAATAGATCGACGTTAATAACGCCTTTACTAAGTCTTAACTTCGTTACTTAATTTGAATATATATTTTCTCGAGAGTTAATGTGAACGAAGACTAATGTTTAAGACTACTTTAAAGTCTATATGATCTTAAGCAAGCGGTCTATAACTAATACTTTATATATAATAAAGAATTAACTAAATTAAGCTTCGTCTCGTCGGAATCGAACTCGTATCTATATATTTATAGAAGAAAATAGCTAATTGTACTGATTTATATTAATAATATCTTTATTATTTCGTCGTCTAAAGATTAAATTTAATAATTTAAGAATTAATTTATTAGGAAATTTAAGATAAAGAATTTAGATGAATTTAAGCGAATACTTAAGATGGAAATTAAAAGAGATCGGTTAAATAGAACTATTAGAATTAGTTAAATAACTTATATTAAAAGCGTTCTAAAGGGATTGAATATGAAGGAAGATAAGTATTATAAGACAAAAATTCCTATGAATAACTATAATGCGATTAACTCAGCTACTTCAGGAGAAGAACAGATCAATCGCGAGGATTACGCAAGAGTCATAGGCAAATTAATGCATATAATGATATACACTCGTCCTGATATTGTATTCGCACTTGAGAAGTTAAGTTAATATATAAGTAATTTAATTATTCGTTATGATTAGAGAGTAAAGACTTTACTAAGATATATACGATCTAATTCTAATATGTTACTCACTTATAGAGGAAATAGTCACGAGTTTGTGTAATTAATTGACTACTTTAATATAGATTACGTCGCAGATAAAAGTCGAAAATCTATAATAAGTCAAGTCTTTATGTTAGAAAGAAATTTAATTTTATAAATAAGTAGAAAATAGCGATTTATATTAACTTCGATTATGAAAGCCGAGTATATAACTTTATTAAAGTGCTTTAGATAGATTATTTAACTAATTAACTTATTTACGAAACTTAGATATCGTGAAATTATTAATTCAATACGTTAATAGACGAGTGTTTAGGTCTTAATTAACTTAGAGATAATAATAAAATTAAAAGAAGATAATAATAGAGTTATTGCATTAATTAAGAATCGTTAAGTTAGTAAACGATTAAAATATATTAATATGATCTATTACTACGTTAGGGAGCTTTAGAAGTATAGAAAGATTAATATAGACTATATCTTAATCGATAAGATAATTATTAATAAACTTATTAAGTCGCTAATTAAATAGAAGTTTAATAAGTTTCTTAAACTTATAGATATACGAATAACTCGCTAGGGGGAGAGACTTAGCAGCAGAGGAAATAAGATCTACAGTATACTCGCCTTTAGAAGTCTTGGTAATTTAACTCATCTAGAAATATAATTAGACTTATCGATAGAAGTTCTATATAATTATTCTAATCAAGTTCGTTAATTAAGATATCTCTATATCGCATTAGCTTAAGAATTAATAATCTATCGTTAAAAGTTATTAGAACTTTTAGGATAACGTTAGTAGTTATTTAGTATCTAATTGAATCTCCGACACAATCGATATATAATCTTATTAAGTGTGATAACTATAATAATAGTGAATAGAATCTAATTAAGGGGGAGTGTTGAAAATAGAAGCATTTAGCCCTATCACACTAGTGGGCTTGACACTAGATATTTCCTCTCCAGTATTTCTTAGCTAGGTTAATCCCCTAAGAGTACTCAATCAAGTCGTTCTAGACCTAGTTATTCAACACTAGGATATGCACAATCCTAGGATATGCACAATTAGAGCTAGGGTTAGCATCATCAAAATGCCTACATCTCACCAATTGATCTCTACTCAAGTCGCATTACTATTTAGTATATTCCTTATTAAAGAATCTTATTCGTTAAGTAAAAATTAATAGAATCTTTAATAGTAAAATTATAAAAAAAAAAATTAAGTGATTAGAAAGCTTTATAATTGCACTTCTCACATATAGCGCTTTAGAATAATTAAACTATACAAGAAACACGTCTTTATTTGACTTATTAATAAATCTCAGCGCGCGAGACTTATTTAGAAGAATATAATGCGATAAAGTGATAAGGCGAAGTGTGATATGGGCTCGTAACGTAACTTTATCTCTTATTAGTCTATACTGCTCGTAATTAATTTAAACAATACTAATAAAGAAGAAGAAGAAGAAGAAGAAGAGATCGTTAACTAGCTATAAGAAAGAATTATTAAAAAGAGGTGACTTAATTGTAGATAGATAGTTAAATAATAAAAGAATAATTGATTACTAGCGTCTTTTTTCATTGCTAGCAATATCGAAATATCTAGATATCTAGATATCTATCAAGTTATCGTTTTTTGGGTCTTATTAACCTCTCACTTCGTAAAAAGATCGATACGACTTCTTCTACTATTACTTCTTCTTCTACTACTTCTTCTTCTACTACGTTCTTTACTATCTTTTTAATAGCCTTCTTATCTCTTTTATCTTATTCGCCTCGCCTATCTCTTTTATCTCGCTATTACAATTATAATAAAGCCTCTTACGATAAGATCTCTTACGGTGAGATCTTCTATGATAAAGTCTATCAAAAGCGATAATAATAGTAAATATTATTATTATTATCACGAAAAATCAAGGCAATAAAAATTAAACTCACAGTCTAATATAATAACTAAAACGGTCTTTTAACTAGATTATACGACCTCGAATAATAAGAACGTTCTATTTTAGTAGATCTATTAAAAGAATTCAAAAAAAATAGTATTTTAATGAGCTAGCCCTAGCCCTAATTGTGTATATCCTAGAATTGTGCATATTCTAGGATTAACGAGTATGGTATAATGAAATAGATACTGCAAATATCACACAAATAGCCTCGATTTTTGATAATTAGCCTAGTTATTACTACAATTAATTTAATTCGTCAAGATTCTAACTCGAACCCGACTGGACCAACGTGATATCAATAAGAATCTTTTCGCAGACGCAATTAACGTCGTTCAGAGATCTCTTACTTTCTTAGATATCGTCTATTTTTTATCTATTTTTATTAAAAAATAAATAAAACGTGTGTGAGATTAACTACTTAATTGAGTAGATAAGCTACGAATACTCTAAAAACTCTTCTTCGAAGTAATATTAATTCACATCGGACTTAGCATACGAAGAGCAGATATCACCTTCTTATTAGTTTTACTATCTTTCGTAAGAGCTAATTAATATATCTTAGATTATACTTCTACTTCTTTCGTTTAAGACTATTAATAAGAATATTAAGATTTAATTCGCCTAGAATTTTTCGCTTTAATTAAGAGTATAAGATCGTAGACGAGACGGGCGAGAAGGCGAGTGAATTATTAGAACGCTAAGATTAATAAAACATACGCGAGCGCACTCGATTATCGAGATTACTAATAGTTACTAGAAAGATAGATTAATAAGAGAAGATTATAATAGTGATATAATCGTGATATAGAAGAATTTAAAAGAGCTATATAGCCTTAATCGTAAGACTTCGTGAGGCTTCGAACTTTAACCGACCTACAATCGCAAGGCCCTCGATTTGATTTCTAAATATTATAGTTATTACTTATTTAATTTTAGAGATTCTAGTATTATTTAAAAGCGTATATCTACATCTATATTTTTACTTATCTATATTAGTATTATATAGTATATAACGATAAAGAAATTAGATTATATAAATATTAAAAACTATTATTTTAAGACTCAGCCCTATAATACTTTCTATTTAAGACGTTTCGTTTCTTAAATTTATTAAGTAATGCTTTAGCTTAAAAAAGAAGAATTAAGTAGTATTTTAGCGTAGAATTTGCGAAATCTAATGATTTAATTAACTAGACTAAATGAGCTTAAATTCTCACTTTCATAACTTTAGTAACTAGAAAGAAAGCAAGCTTTTCAATTAAAGATTTTTCACTACGAGTATTTTATAAATTTAAAAATAATATACGTAGATATATGCAAATTAGAATAATATATTAGTATCGATTTAAAAGAAAATAATAATAATACGTTATTATATCGTCGCGATTTTATTTTATTATTATTATTTTATTAAAGCTTTATAATAAATTTAATTATCTTTATTATAAGTAGTTAAACTTTTAAAATACTTTTATAACGTAAAGTAATTAAATATTAAAAGATTAATTATTAATCTTATCTTAATATAAAAGTCTTATAAATTTTCTTCTCTTTCTTTAATAAGTTATTTTTTATATTATTTTTTTATATTTATTATATCGTATTTATTTTATAGTAAGCTCTCTTTAAACTCTTAACGAAGCTATAATAATAATTTCTTTCGTATCTATAAACGCTTTTAAGAACTTTATCTCTTTTATTAATAATAAAGAGCGAGATTTTTATAAATTTAATAAAGATAAGTTTAATAAGACTTATTATAACGAAAAGATCTTAAATATTAAATAAAATCGTTATAAAAGATAACGATAAAAGAAAGCTCGTGTTACTACTATTATACGAGAGTTAAGTTCGTTTACTCTTATTTTTTCTTTTTTTTAAAATATCTTTATTCTTAATGAGGAGTTTAATAATTTTATAAAATTTATAAATATAACGAAAAAGCTTAATAAGTTCGCGCTTTCGCTATATTTTTATTTTAAAATTATAACTAATTAAAGATAAATTAATTTATTAATTTTAATCTTATTTCTTTATTTATTAATATTAATAGATAGATTAAACGATTAATTAAGCTTTTATATATTCGTTCTCTTCGCTTTTAAGAGAAAATCTTATTATCTTCTTCTTTTAATTATTTTACTTCTCTAAATAATATAATACTTTTTTAACGCGAAATCGTAATAGTTAATTTCTATCGCTATTACGCTCGAAAGAATAAACGATTTTTAAAGTATATCTTATTATCGAAACTCGACGATTCTTTTTTAATTAATTTCTTTTTTAAATCTTATATTAATTACTTATCTTTAAGAATAATTAAATATTCTTTAAATAAATTATTATTATAAATATATAATATATATTAATTAGCTTCGCAATAAGATCGTATATATAAAGAGTTCGTTTCTACTTCTCGCTCGATCTTATAAACTTTATTAATTATTATCTCTTCTATTTTCGCTAATAATCTTATTTATTAAAAAATTACTTTATTTATAACGAATTACGATAATTTCGAGAAGCTTTATAAGATCTATATTACTTTAAATCGCGTTCGTCTTAATCTTAAATTAAGAAAGCTACGAGCTTATTATAATAAGTCTGTGAGGGCGCTTTTCAATTATATCATAGAATTAAAAATATAACTCATGGGTTCGGGTGCCGCGCTTCATAGAAGGCGCACCCTATTTGAATCCATATGAAGCCCATACGGCGCATTCACAGGCACTTATATGGCTTCGTACAGTCTAACAAAGTCTCTTTTATCTCTTACGTCTTATCTTATTAAAAAAGTTAACGATATTATAATATTTAACGCTTTAAATAATAAGAAGAAGAATAATAACAATAACGAGAATATTATTAATAAATATAAGAAGTTCTCTAACTTATAGATAGTCTTATAACGAAGTCGATAAAACTTCGATTTTCTTTTATTATAGATATTTATATAATAATATTATCGCGAGCTCGTAATAGTATTATTACAATATGATTATAAAAGTATTTTTATTTATATTAAAATGTTCTACGCTTAATACTTATTCGTAAATTATAAGTATCTATCTTATTAATATTTCGAGATATTTTCTTTATAATTATATTCTTTTAAATTCTCTTTTAAATTTATTCTAATATTTCCTTATCTTTATAATAATCTTATTTTCTAATCTTTATACTCTTCTTAAATCTTTTTAAACGTCTTTTAATATTATTTAGTCTCTTTTTTATATTTTTTAAAATACTCTTAAAATCTTTTTAACGTATTCTTAAGTCTTTTAAATTACCTTTAATAATCTCTTTTAATTTCTTTAAATTACTTTTCTCTTCTCGAGAATATAATAAAGAATTCTTAAAATCGTCGCGATTCTTCTTCGAATTCGATTTCTATACTTTTTCTTTAATCTTAAGATCTATCTTAATATATAAATCTTCTTAAAACGCTTTCACGTTAAATAAATTATTCTATATAATAAGTATATACTCTCTTTTATTAATAACTATATTAATCTCTCGCGAGTTAATAATAATATTATCGAT
Source organism: Xanthoparmelia taractica (assembly GCA_033085395.1). NCBI lineage: Eukaryota > Fungi > Ascomycota > Lecanoromycetes > Lecanorales > Parmeliaceae > Xanthoparmelia > Xanthoparmelia taractica. Next base: position 2,493 of record JANQBS010000536.1, on the reverse strand, counting down.
TATTTATAAAACAAAGTTCTATTTTAATTACTATACTATTATATTAGTAATATTACGTTTTTACTACGCTTTTATAATAGTAGCGTTACGCTTTCGAGCTTTAATAATAGCTTCTTTCTCGAGTTATCTAGCTTATTTCTTTTTTACTTAAGATCAACGTATATTTATACGTTTATAGCGCTTTTATTCTACTTTAATTATAGTAACGAGCTTATTATATATAAATATATATTTTATATTTTTAAGTTAAATATATCTTCGACTTATAACGAAGTTAAGATAGTATTTAATATTTTTCTTAACTTTAATTTTAAGATAAAATTTATTTAATACTTTTTAATATTATTTAATAATATTTTTATCTTCTTTAAACGATTTTTATAAATTAAGTTTTTTAAGATATATTTATTAAATATTTATAACGCGTATATATTAAGAGAATATTTCTTTAGAATCTTATAAGATTTAAATTAAGCGACTTTAAACTTTTACTTTACTTCGTTTTAAATAAGTATTTATTTATCTACTTATAGCGTATATAATTTAATTTATTTATCGCGAATATATTTCTATATAATTACTCTTTTTAATAAATATTTATTAATTGTTTATTACACTATTATTATACGCTTAATACGTTTTTATAATTTCTTCGCGTCGACTTTATTATTTAAAGATTTTAAGGTATTTTCATTTAATAAAAATTAAGAATTTATTTTATAAATTAAATAGAAAATAAATTATTCTAAGTTTTTATAAAGTCTAATATATATTATAAATAGTATCTATAATAGAAATTAATTTTATGATCTTATTAACTTATTTATAAGATACTTTATTAATATTTTTTTTAAAAATTCGTTAAGATTTTTAATCTTATTATTAATACGAGAATAATATAAAGTTATTATTTAATATCTAGTTTTAAGATAAGTAAGATATAATATTATAACGCGATTAAGAAAATTTATGTTATTATCGAATAAGAGCTTTTATAAAGATTTATAGTTTACGAATATTTAATCGTATAGAAAATCTACTATTATCTTTATAATTAATTATTATAATAATTTAACGATTTTCATTTAATATCTTTAATAAGATTCTAATTATATTAATCGATTATCGTTCGAATAATTAAATATCGACACGAACTTATAATATATTTATCTCTTTCTATTGCTAAGAGAGAGATTCTTTAGCTATTTAATATATCGAGTAATATTATATAAAGTTCTTAATATCTATATTAATCGTCGATTATTATACTCGATATTTAATTAATTCTATTAGACCTAGTTATCTTAAGTATTTATAATTCTTATATATTATCTCTACGAAGTCGACGCGATAGGACTACTCTAGATATAAAGTCGCACCGTCTTCGAAAATTCTTTATATCTACTTCGTTATAGAATTTTATTAATAATTCTTTTATATTTATTTAAAGTATATAAATAAATAAAATTTCTTTAAAGAAATAATATTATTCTTTAAAAATATCTTAAGTATATTGATTTATTAACTTTTATTAAGATCTCGTAGCGTATTTATAAAGACTTAGTTATTTATATTAACTTTACTTATAAAATCAAGATAACGACTAAGAATATTCGATATAATAGCGTCGCGATCTAATTAATATCGAATATCGAGATTATATTATTAAACTCTTTAATTTAGCGTGTTAATCTTTTTAAGAATATTTTTATCGATTTTATATACTTAAGACTCTTATAATTTATTAAAATTTTCGTTATCGTATTATTATTAATATTTTCTTATTATTATCATAATATATACTTAATAGCGAGAAGCTTCTTCTTGTAAACGAAATAATTTAGCTCTATACTTTATAATTTACGATTATCGTATACTACGAAATAATTTTTTATTAATATCTATCTATCGTAGAGCGTATCTAATAATTTACTCTAACGTATTCGTCTCGATAATATAAGACTCTTATAATAATAATTATTATAATATTAATTTCGTTACGAGCTTATTCTTTAAAGTCTCGAATGTATTCTAATATTAAGTATTCAATATAATCTATCTATACTTCTTTACTCGAAATTCGATATTATTCTTCTTTAAACATCGGCAAAAAGTAAATTTGAGTTTTAGTAGACTTTACTCTCTAGCGTTATTAATAATATTTATTAGCTTATATCTATTATTAAAAGCTTAATAAGCCCGATTAGTAACTTTTAATTCTCGTTAATATTATTAATAACTCTTTTAATTATTAGCGATATTAGCGAGTTTTAATATTTAATTTATAATCGTCGAAAATTCAATTAGTCGCGATCTTTATTCTAAATCTATCACTTTCGCAATTATCGCGTCTTTATCTATCGCATTATACTTATACTTTTAATTACGAGTCGAAAAGGTCTGGTATCTGTTGAATATAGTCGTTTTTAACTTTTTTTAAACTTTTTTTAAAAAATTATATCTTTTTAATCTATTTATAGAATTTTATAATTA
>JANQBS010000535.1:0-15585 GCA_033085395.1 Xanthoparmelia taractica | reverse complement strand
AATAAATAAAATAAATAAAATAAATAAAATAAATAAAATAAATAAAATAAATAAAATAAATAAAATAAATAAAATAATAATTATTAGATCGTTCGATATTTAAAGAGCGTATAAGAATATCTTATTAAATTCTCTCGCGTTACTAACTAAAGCTAATTTCTTAGAACTTTATAAATCTTATATACATAAAAAGATAATATTAAACTCGTATATAAAAATATATTAAGAGCTTATTATAGATAACAAAGTTAAATCTTATCTAATTAATAAGATCTAGATCTTAATAAATCTTCTCGTTAATGCGTATATCTTAAATAATCGCTAAATATATAAACTTAAGCGTGAATCTATAGGAAAGATTATTCGATATAAAGCGCGTTAAATTATTCGAGATTTCGAATAATAAGAAGAAATCGACTTTAACGAACTCTTTATCTTAATAATTAAATTTATAAGCTATAAAATTATCTTTATACTAATTATCGTTCTAGATTAAACACTTAAGCAAATAAATATAAAAATTATATTCTTATATAATAAAGTTTAAAAGATTATTTATATATCTTAGCTTATTAAATTCGTAATTAAAGATTAAGAATATAAGATATATAAGCTTATTAAGATATTCTATAATTTAAAGTAATCGTTTAAAGTTTATTATAATACCCTAATTATCTACTTAAAGAAATTAGATTTCGAGCTTATCGCTACTAATCTTTCGATATTTATTAACGATATTACTATTATTACTATCTATATAAACGATATTCTTCTCGCTACTCGTTAATCCTAGGATATGCATAATCCTAGGATATGCACGATTAGGGCTAGGGCTAGCCCACTAAAATACTATCTTTTTTGAATTCTTTTGATAGATCTACTAGAATAGAACGTTCTTATTATTCGAGGCCCTATAATCTAATTAAAAGATTATTTTAGTTATCACATTAGACTGTGAATTTAATTTTCTCTATTATCTTAATTTTTCGTAATAATGATAATAACATTTACTATTATTATCGCTTTTAATTAAGTTAGTACTCGATTCAAGAAGATAATAAAACGACTACTACTCTTAGAAGTACTATCTAAATAATTATCCAAGTTCAAATATTCGTATAATATCGTGATATAATAATTGCTAACGTGATTCTTAATAGGCATCTAGAATTTATTTTTTTTGAAATCTGAAATATTATAAAAATAATTACAACGTAACGCATATAATAGCTAGCTACGACACGCGTAGGGCACGTGCACGTAGTCGTAGAACGTGTTTTATAATGTAACGGTAAGGCTATACGAAGTAAGATTCGATGAAGATAAAATTATTTAGCGTCGAGCGAAGAGCGAAGAATTACGTCTGAACGACGAGATCTGCTAGTAGTAATAGATCTTCGATCTCGCTATTTTATATACACGTTATTAACTATAATATATATCTCGCTTCGAGTTAAATAATAAATAATCTAATATAATAATAAATATATTTTTATAAAATCTTAAATAATTAAAATTAACGTAAATCTTAAGTATAATAGAAAGATCTAACGACGGCGAGGTTAACTAAACGTCGTTAATAATTATTCTCGACGATAAATATAATATAAATCTCACTTTAACTATATTTATAGACAATTATAATCGACGATAATAATATTATAATATTTATCGCAATATATAAAAAAGGGCTAATATAAAAATATCGAATAAACGTCGATTAATAATTTACGCTATTCTATTATAAAGAAGCGATCTTAGGGCGTATTTTAAAGATAATTAACTTAAAATTTATATCTATTATTCGTGTATCTCTTTATATTTCGATTAGAGATTTTATTAATATTCTATTACTTAAAATAATAATATATATATACGAATTAATTAATATAGATAATCGAGGGAGTTAAGTAATAAACTTATTAATTTATAATTCTTATTATAATTAAATTATATCTCTTATTCTCTTTATTAATAATTTAAAACTTTAAAGAAGCTATCTAAGGAGAAACATCTAATTCTTATAATTAATAAGTATTATTAGATTCTTTTAGTCTATAAAAGAGACTCTTAATAAAAAAAAATCTATTATTAATCGAATTACACGATACTATAATCTTATTACTTTTATTCTAAATCGTCGTATCAATAATAAGACTTATTCTTATTAAGAAGAATATAAAGATAAATAGAAATTAAGTTCTATAGAGAAGAAAGTTCTATAATTATGAATTCTACAATTAATAGAGTGAGATTAGTCTTTAAGAGTTATACGTGTTAGAGAAATAATCTATAAAATATTAATAGATAAAGAAAATCATAGATTAATAGATTATAACTAAATATCTATATTTCTAAAACGTTATCTTAAGCTATAAAGTCGATTTAGTTAGTTATTAAATAAAGAGCGTGCTATAACACATAATTTAATAAAGCTATTGCGATGATTTTAACTTATTAAGTTTATAATTTAAAAGTATAATATTTAGAAGAAAGATATATATAATATAAATAGAAAAGAGATTACTCTTAATTCTATTAGCAAAGTTAAAATTATATATTTTAAGTATAATATATAAAAATATAAAGATTAAAATAAAAGTAGAGAATAAATTTTTTTAATTAAATATATATTCGTGAACGAAAGACTTCTTTTATTATTCGTTATCTTTAAAGAAAAGCTTTAAAAAAAGATTTAATTTAATATTCTAGAGAATAAGAGAGCATATATCGCAATAAATAAAAATAGCTAAACAAATAACGTCTTGAATCTAAAGTGATTCGTTAGATATATACAAGTTATTTTTTTATATATAAATAGCTTTTGACTTATCTTTATAGATACTTCGAGTCACAGACTCGAAAGACGCTTATAAAATAATATCGTTTTCTTATATTTGACGAGCATATATTACACGTTAGTATCAAGATTATATAATTCTATACTAATAACGATATTATCCTCTTATATCTATCTATTTATATCACGTATATTCTTTAGTCACTTAATATTAATTTTTTTTAGTCTTTATCGATTATATATCGCATATATCTCGAGAAGAAAACACGAGTTGAAAGTAACTATTTAATAAACAAAACGAATTTTCTTTAGTATATTTAAATAATAAGAAAGAACGTTATAAAAGAAATAATTATTAGATATATATAGTAAAAGAGTGAATTATTCTTAATATAGCTTAAAATCGTTTTTAATAAATTAAGACTTAAAGTATTAGAATTAGAAGAAGTAGATTCGTCTCTAGAAGTAATAGTTATAGTAAATAATAATAACTTAGTATCGATACTCTTCACCTTAGTAAACGTTAAGTAAATTAGTTAAACACTTAAATAAATAGCGATCTTATTAAGAAAGATCAACGAAAAAAGAATAAGAAAAAGCGTGATTAAATACACTAAGACGAAGAATAGATTCTAAGTCTTAAGACTATATAGAAATAATTAAATAAGATCGCTGAATAGAAATTTAATAAAGAAGTTCGAAGAATATATCGTCTTGATTTAGCTATTTTTAAAGAAAGGAAATATAAAAGTTTAATTAAAAAGAAGATTACTATATCTTTAATATTAGACTTAATAAGATTATTTAGACTTTCTTTATCTTAGACTTTATAATAAATAATCTTATCGCAGAAGATCTTATTATAGAAAATCTTATCGTAAGAGATCTTATCGTAAGAGACTTTATTATAATTATAATAATAAGATAAAAAAATAAGCGAGGCGAATAAGATAAAAGAAATAGATAAGATAAACGAGATAAAAGAGATAAGAAGATTATTAAAAAGAAAGTAAAGAATATAATAGAAGAAGTAGTAGAAGAAGAGATCGTATCGATGTTTTTACGAAGTAAGAGACTAATAAGACTTAAAAACGATAACTTGATAGATATCTAGATATCTAGATTTTTAGTGTTACTAGCAATAAAAAAAGGTGCTAATAATCGATTATTCTTTTATTATTTAACTATTTATCTGTAATTAAGTTGTCTTTCTTTAATAACTCTTTCTTGTAATTAGTTAACTGTAATAGCAAATGGGTGTAAGGTTAGTTGGGTGTGGAAGTCTTGATTATTCTAAGTTGGAAAATTCTATCTAAGTCAGCTAGTCTGCCAAGCACTTACCTTGGCTATTCTCGATTGGCTTGACAAATGCGCTTTCCGTGATAGCATTCGCCGAAATAGAAGAAAAAGCGAGCGGCCTCCTTGCTATTATATATATATTAAAATTATTTATATTAAAATATGTAGAAAACTCTTATTAATTAAATAGTGTAATAATAGCGTACTTAAATTAACGAGAGTTAGTAATAGTAAGGTCTTCTTGATAGTGACAATGAGGTCTTTTCGGCGATTAAATTATATAGTTAGAATATTAATTAATATAAGGTAATAAATTAATAACAATATTATTATATCTATATTGTTATCTTTCTTTAATAATCACATAAACGTTATCGAGTAGAGAAGAATTATTTCTCGATTAATAATACTCGTTAAACGCTTGAATATAGCGATAAGATAAGTAGATATAATATAACTGTTATTTCTACTTGACTATAGATATTCTATTTATAAAGATATTAATAAAGTAGCGATATTATGCTTTCTTAAACGATCTTTTCTTCTTATAAGTAAGATTAACTAAAAAGACGAAGATAAGATTTCAGAAGCGGGTGTAACTCGAATTCTAGCTGCTTTTTCCTTATATTTCTTTACTAACTTAAAGACATTATTAAGATTCTTAATATTATATTATTAATTATATTTAGAATTATATTTCTTTCATCTTTCTAGATATTCTATAGTTAAACTACGTTCTTTCTTAATAATTCGTTTATTAAGAAGTCGTTCGATTTCTAAATTAATAGTACTATTCTTATTAAAAGAAATAGACGAGATATTTTAAGGTCGAGGGCGTTAAAAAGAATTATTCTATAATATAGAATAAGACTTTAATTATGCTATTATAAAGACGAAATAAACTCTTTATTCGATAGAAATAGTAAGTCTATAAATAAGTTTCTCTACTTTATTCACTATTTAAAAAGGATTAATATATTATTATAATAGCTTATTAATAATGTCAAGAATAGAGAGGATTTTATAGTCTTTATGTAGTCGAAGAAGCGCTTATTCTCTTATTCTAAGAAATATCGATTAATACTCTCTATTATAATAGAAGTTATTAGATATTTAAGCAAAATTAATAATATCTTTAACTATAATTTATATAGAGACGTAATCGATATTAACTAATAAATAAAGCAAATTTAAAGATCTATTTAAAGTAAAATTATAGATTACTTCGCTTAACGTAATCTTAATCTCAGAGAAGACGAAGTTATTTAAGAAAATCTATATTCGTGATAGCACTTTCGATTATAAAGAAGATCTATTAAGAGTATATATAAAGTATCTTAAAGCTATCTTAGTAGTCTATTAATACGTTCGCTTATATTATTAATCTACGAATAATAGACTATCGAATAAAGTAGAGAAATCTTTAATAGTTTAAAAAGCGATTTTTAGAGCTTCGAAAGAAATTTTCTATCTTAATCGCTGATAATGGCTTTTAAGATTTTTTAATTAATAATATTAAATTAATTTAAAGATATTTTTATTTAATTAGATACTTTCTAGATTAATTTATCAAAAATTAATTAAATAATCTTTATAAACTTATAAATAATAGATATAATTTAATTTAATTTATAATTTAATAGAGATAATATTAGAATAAAGTTAATTGTTAGAGTGTGAAAAGACACGAACGGAGATAAGATTGGCTATAAACTATCGTAAGATACGTATCTTCTTATCTATAGAATCAAACACTTCGAGTAATATCGAATAAAGTCTCGTAAGTGCTTTATAATTTTATAAATATATTAGAATAAGATAATAATTTCGTAGTATCTCTAAAAGCTAGAATACTCTTTTTTATATATTAAAGTAAGAATATTCTTTATTAGTAAAGAGGAAATATAAAGTTATTATTAATTCGTAATTCTATTAATATAAAAGATAAGATCTCGCTATATTTCGTGAGTAATACTTTACTATTCTTATTCTTACTATTAATCTTTATTCGATCGAGACGAAAAATAGAGATTAATATCTATAGTAAAGAGATGCTTTTTTCGCACGAAAGATAAAGAAGCTACGTTCTCGCTAAGACAATTATTAATATCTAGCTATATAGAAATTCTTTTTTAATAATTATCTTATTAATAGTCTTAAATATATTTCTTATAAAATAAAGTACTTATTTCTATTAAACTTGCAGTAAAAATATAGAGAGTATTTAACTTCGAATAATAATAAGATAGCGAATTATCCTTATTTAGACTTATAAGCCTTAATAGAGCATTAGATATAATATGCTCTTTGTTAGGCTTATAAGAGACGGCTAGATTAAACTATCTTAAGAATTGAGTAGCTCGAATCAAACGAATATTTATTCGCATTATTAATGTGATTGAGACAATCGAATTTTGCTTTATAATATTAATAATAATAGAATAATCGATCTATATTCTTATAGAATACTTTAAAGATTTGATTATATATCTTATTTTCTTTAGATATCAAATAAGATTAATAATCTTTAATTCGATAGATTAATAATTTCTCTCTACTATAATTAAAAGCCTTAATAGAAAAAAAATAGACTTCGTCTCTACACGAGAAGATTATTTATTTTTACTTTTATCTACTTTAATATAAAAGACTATCGCCTCGAAATTAAACTTTCTTAAGATATTTAAGTTAATTTATAAAATTCGAGTATTATTAAAATATATTAAAATTATTAATTAAGATAGTGCTTCTTAAAGAAGCTGGAAAGAAGTTAATTGCTTCTTTAACGCTATAGATAGCTCTATTCTAAAAAAGTATTGCTTTCTCTAACGTTTAACGTTCGATACTTCTTTAAAAAATAGTATTTTAAGCTTTTATAAGAATTATATTAATTATATATAGAAATAGACGTATTAACGCAAGTAATCGATTAATTCTAAGTAATACTCGAGTTTTTTTAAGATGCTAAGATATTATAAGTTTAAAATAACTTTAAGCTTATCTTCTAATGAAATTAAGTTAAAGAAATTAACTTTTTTATCTAATAAATTAATATTCGAATATTCTAAAAAGACTTTCGTAGAAGAAATAATAATATTAAATTTCACGAAAAGCTTAAATAGCTAGCGAAGATCTTGCAAGTGCTATTAAAATATTCTAATACTCGTAAATTATATTATTAACGTAGACTTTTACGTTAAGAATATATCGCAAGATCTTATTAATTTAACGTTAAATATATATAATCGAATTTATATAACTTATAATTAAAACATTAAAGATTTTCTAATCTCTATGACTTATAATATTCTATATATAGCGATAATTTAAATACACTCGTTATTAATAGAAAAACGAAGTAATATCGATTATTAAAATAAAATTACAATTAGCTAGCATCTTAATTATATTCTATTAAAGAGGCATTAAATAAGTATCTAGAAGTAGTAAATTATTTAAACCTTAAATATTAATTATTAAATCTTTTCTTGATAATATTATTAAATAGTGTTTTATATATAACAAATATCGGATAGAAGAAGAATATAGAATTCTTGATTTATTTAAGTCTTTTCTATTCGTGTAGCTTATTAAAGACTTTATCGATTACTTCTTAATCTCGTATACTTAAGAAATAGATTTTAGCTTTTTTATTAATCTTAATTTACTAGTTATTCCTAAGTGAAAGCTTTATTTATTTCTCTTCTAATATTTTAATAAAGTCGATATCTTATTAGATCTATAAGAATTCGTTAACTAGATCGATTAATGTAGTTCTAGTCTATATATTCTCAAAATCATAACTTTATTTAATAGCTTAGTCTCTTTAGCTAGCAAGGAAGTTAATTAATTTAAGCTTAAGTTTATATTTAAATTTACAACTATTTTTATTAAGACGAATTTAAATTCAATATTAATTTAAAAGTAATTTTCGTAGTTTATTTCGAAAATATTCTTAAGTCTTAATTTTCTTGAAATTTAAATAAATATATTAGCCTCGTTTTAAATTAGAATCTTAGTTATTATATAATTAATTAAATAAGCGAATATTATTAAATTCGTCTGCACTGCTGGCTTAAATAAGAAATCACGATCGTTAGATAGATTAATTTTCTTAATTAATAGAATTATCTGGCTGTGCGGAAACACGAAAATAGATAATTTAATATAAATCTTTCTTCGCATAAATTCGCCTTAAGGCCGAGCAATAATATTAACTGTAATGCTATAACTATTAATTTTTACTTTCTTATTAATTACATTAATAATAATTTCTTTAGGCTTAATAATATTATTTATAATAAGTATTTTGACACGTAAGTTATCGATAATATATAATTCTCTGCGTAGATATGCAAGCACTCTTCGATCTTGATTATTAATTTCAGAAAGATAGATATCTTACGTAATGTACTCCGAAGTCTCGTGCTTAGAAGCATTAATTTCACGCACTCGCAAAAATATTATTATCTTAAAAATAGCTATATTCGAATATTACTAAAAATGCTATAATCTATATATTAAGCTTATATTATATTCGATATTAATATAAACTTTATTCTTCTAATTAGTAGAATCGAGTTTAATCTTAATTATAGTATAAGTTTAACTTTAAAAGATAAAACTATTTTCCAAATTCTAATTAGAAGCGATAAATTTAATAATTTTTGATTACTTATTAGCGAAAGACTTTGCTAGTTACTTATTAGCGGAGTTAAAAGAGTTAAAAGACTTTATTAGTACTACTTCGTTAATATAGATATGCTTTTTAGAATAAATACGTAAATGCTTATATAATTTGATCTTAAATGAGAAGAATTCTTAATAATTTCGATAATAGGTTTCAATCTTTATAAAGCTAATAAATTAATTATTAGACTATATAGAAAGCTTAGGATTATACTTAGAATTAGCATAATATATCTTATTTCTATATTAATCTTCGCCTGTAAAGTAAGAATATTTGATATTAATATTTTCTTTCTAATAGTTCGAACTTTAAGCTTATTTATTATATTTACGAATCGGAAAGGTCTGGGATAGTCTGGGATATAAGGTGTCGATACCATATCATGATATAATATGATATTAAGATCATATCATTTGATTTTTATGAAATAATCTAAGAGACGTACTGGTATTATGAAATAATTTGAGAAATTTCTAATATATGTAGGGGTATCTCATATTATATGCAGGGGTATGAGAAATATACTATATATAGAAGAAATTACTCTATATAGAATCTTGCGAACGTATTCTAGTCATTATTCTAGCCATCACTTCACTTCATTATCACGTTATTAAGTATTCTAGCTATTATTATAGCCATCACTCCACTTTATTATCGCCATTATCATCACTCCACTTCATTATCACGTTATTAAGCTAAGCTCGCTATCGCATTTGATATCGTGTTACGAAAGGCCTTCGCAATTATCTAGGGCTTAGCGAACTATTTCTACTGCTACTAGTGCATTTAATTCAATTTAATTATTAGAAGAATTATTAACACGCTAACTATAATAGTAATCTACTATTTATTCTACGATAGCAAATTTTTCCCTTCTTTCTTCGCATTATAAAAAGAATTTACGATCGTTCTTTATAATTATATATTCTTAGTTATTAAAGTTAAACGCTTCGTATAAATAATATAAAGATTTAATAATTTACTTGATCTTAAAGAGCAGAATACGGAGAGTCTTAAACATGTTTCCTATATAACGCATATTATTTAACTATCCTTATAAGAGCTTCTTAATAAGATTCGCGTCAGCTTAATCAACGAGAACTTTTAAAAAAGCTAATATAATTCGAAGAAACAGAACGCTGTTAAAAGATAAGGGAAAAATCTATCAATAACTTTAACTAAGATATATAAATTCTAGTTATTATTCTAGTTATTACTAATGTTTAATGTATATAGATTCGTAAAACGAGGGTCTACATTAATGCTAGTAGTCAGCGTAAGAAGTATTTCTTATCTTATCCGCCACCTAATATAGGAAATAATCTATATCATGAAATACCCCTACATATATCAGAAATTTTCTTGACCATTTCATGATATTAGTAATTTCTTATCTCATATCTTTATAAGTGATCTAATATAATTCTTTCATAATACCCTTTCATGATATGAAATAATACGGTATGATATGAAATATCCCATCAAATATACCAGACCTTTCCGGCCCGTAATTATATTTTAACTTAATATTTTCGTTAATAATAGAGATCTAATAAGTAGCTACTTTTGAACGATTTATAGCATTAAATTAAGATCTTTAATTACTTTACTAAAAGCCTTAGATTAATCTAAGAGAAAAATTTTACTAAAAACCTTAAATTAATCTTAAAGAAAACTACGATTGCTAACTATCAATAAAAGATCGATTTAAGATCGAATTTAATACGTTTAAAGTAACGATTTGCAGAGGCTAACGAGGTATTTGCTAAGCGTTTTGCTACGAGTTTAAATAAATATTTTAATTATTATATTAACGAGAAAATAACTAAGTTAATTAAGCGTTTTAATTCTTATATTAATTATTAAGCTAGCGAAAAGATTAAAAGTAAGATCGCTAATATTAATTATTAGGATTTATACTTTGAGGTCGAGATTACTAAGAGAATTGCTATTATATACGAGATGGATATTAATTAGAAATATCTCTATTACTATTACTCTAATTTAAACGATTCTAAGAAGACCTTATAGAAAACTTATATATTCTCAAATTATATCTGCTTGCATAGATTTATTAATTATATATAAGATTATTTATCTTCTTAAGAAAATTATATAAAATAATTCGATTCTTTAACCTTCTCAAGTTACGCCTTAGCTTAATATTCAAGTTATTATAAATTATATTAAACTGATTTTTAACGCTAATTAAGCCGATATCTTTCGAAGCACGTAAGATCTTTTATACGTATTCTTAAGACTTTCTCTTACTATTAATATCCCTCAAGATATATCTTTTCTTTAATAACGAATTAATTGTCACATTAATAGATACTTTAAATCGTTCGATTAGTATTCTTTTTGACTTATTTAATTTATTTTCTAGCTTTATAAGACGCTTATTATTATTAAAAAGCTCACTTAATTATTATTTTAAAGTAGAACCCTTAAAGCATATTTAGAGATTTATACGAACGAGCTTATTACTCTTGATGCTAGCTACGTCACGAGTATACTTCAAAAATAAATATATATCTCGAAAGTAGATCTCTTTTGATATATACTTTATTAAAGAAGCATCGGAAGTCATCGACTTATTCTCATATATCGAGTTAAAAAATCTTATATTATTAGTATTTTATCTATTAATTAATGTAGTTCCTACTATAGCATTAACGCTATTTTATTCTGGCGATTCTCGCTTATTAGGCGATTTAGATACGCTACGTAGAAGATCTTATAAAGTAATTTATTGTTGCTATAAAAAGCTAATATTCTATTAATTAATTTTATTATTTTTAGCTATATTAGAGTTACTTGAAATATTTTTAAAAGTAGAATTTATACTTAAGTTTAAAGTAGAATTTGATATAAAGTTTGAATTAATTAAAATATTAGAATTAGAGTTAATAACGAGAGAATTTCTAATAGAATTTTTTAAGGGCGAAGAATAAGATATATTATCGATAGAAAATAATTCTCTTAGTCTTCTTAACGACTAAATATTAATCTTAAATCTAATTAAAGTAGACTTGAAAATTAATCGATTAAGAACTTAGCTAGTAGACTAATTTAATGCTTTAATAGATATAAAATAAGCTCTTATATATACGTTATAAGTTAATATAATTATCTCTTTTACGATCTTTAAAGATCTAAAATTAATCTTAACGATATCGATAATAAATTATTTAATATCGTCGAAAATAAGATTAATAAAGGCGTACTCGAAATAAAGAAATTCGTCTATTTAAAAGATTAAAATAATAATATCTCGAGAAATAGGATTTAGAGCTAACGGAGTTAGAATAATAATAATCTTCTTGATAACGAAGAGAGATCGAATTTAGAGCTAATAAAGTCAAGATAATAGCAGTCTTCTTAATAACGAAAATAGAATAATAGTAGTCTTCTTGATAATAGAGAGGTAGTATTATATTAATAAGAAAGATATTTTATTAATATAAAGATATATGTAACTAAATAGTGTAATATTTCCTTTCTTTTATAGCAAAGATAATGAGATAAGTAGTTTAAAAGAGGCGGCAACGTGCTTGAAATGATAGTAATAGTCTATTATAGTAGCAATATAGTAATGCAGCGATAATAGTGATAATAGTAAGTGTGATTTGATGAGTTTTTAAACGAAATCTGTGAGATTCCGATCGTTCGAGTGAGAATTTCGATGATTTTATATGCGGATCTCATTAGATAAAATGCAGTTCTCCACGAAGAAGAGTTATTTCAACGAATACAATAAGTACTGATCAAGCAATAATAAAGGATCTCCTGGAATAATTAAAAATAGCTATTTAAGCGTTGCTATTATACTATAATAGCAAATAAGTATAAGATCAGTTAAGTGTGTAAGTCTTGATTATTCTAAGTTGAAAAATTCTATCTAAGTCAGCCAGTCTGCCAAGCACTTGCCTTGGCTATTCTCGATTGGCTTGGCAAGTGCGCTTTCCGTGACATTAACGATCTCTTCTTCTTCTTCTTCTTCTTTATTAGTATTATTTAAATTAACTATAAGTAGCATAGACTAATAAGAGATAGAGTTACGTCACGGGCTCACATCACACTTCGTCTTATTACTCTATCGCATTAAATTCTTTTAAATAAATCTCGCGCGCTGAGATTCATTAATAAGTCGAATAAAGACGTGTTTCTAGCATAGTTTAGTCGTTCTAAAGCGCTATATATAAGAAATACAATTATAGAGCTTTATAGTTATTTAATTTTCTTTTTATAATCTTATCTTTAGAGATTCTATTAATTTTTACTTAACGGGCAAGATTCTTTAATGAGAAATACACTGAATAGTGATACGACTTGAGCAGAGGTCAATTGGTGAGATGTAGGCATTTTGATGATGCTAACCCTAGCCCTAATTGTGCATATCCTAGGATTATCGAGTAATCTTAAGAAGAAGAATATTTAAATCGTTAAGAATAAGCTTAATAAGAAGTTTAAGATAACTAATTTAGATTCGGGTATCTATTATCTCGATATATTAGTTATTAAAGATCGCGTTAATTATATTCTTCGTCTTTAAGAATAAAAGAATTATATTATGAAATTTTTAATGAAGTATAATATATTAGATTTAGCGCTAGTTCTCACGTCTATAATTAGCGATAAATTCTATAACGCTAATAATAACTTCGTAATTATTTAAAAGAATCGACTTATCTATTAGTTTCGCTATTAAATCTCTTATATACGCTATATTAAATATTCGATTTATTATTATATGCGCTATCTTAATAAAATCTCGATATAATTTAAATTTTAACGAATCTTATTAAAAGACTATTAAACGAATCTTTTAATATCTTAATAATATTAAGAATTAATAGCTTATATTTAAAAGAGATCTAAAGTTGTTTATTAATTATATAGACGCGAACTAAATAAGAGATTAAAATACTCGATATTTTACTTTAAAATACGTCTTTAATATAGATAATATTATTATTAATTAATCTTCGAAGCGTTAATCTACGATCGCTCTTTCGATTTACGAAGTTAAATATATTAACTAAACTTAGACTACGAAGAAGATAATCTAATTACGAGAATTTTTAAATTAAATTAATTTTAATATTAAATACGCTTAAGCGATTATTATCTATTATAATAATTAAGATATTATAGCGCTAGCTAAGAACTCTTAATTTTATACTCGTATTAATTATATTAATATTTAATATTATTACGTGCGAGAATAAGTTATTATCGATATTATTACTCTCGAGTATATATTAATAAGTAAATAAATAGCTAACAATCTTATTAGAAACATTTATAAGAATAAATTCAAGTTATTTTAATCTCTAATCGAGTTAAAATATCGATTATAATCTTATTTTTAAGAAGTAAAGTAGCTTCTATTAAAGAAGCAATATCTCGCTTAATTTCTATAGACTATAGCGCAATAAGCAAAAGTTCACGATATTAAATATCGTAATAATTATTAATTAAATCTTATTCTTCGAGACTTACTTCTATTTTTATTAAATAAATAATATCTTATTATCGTCTTATTATTATCTTATAGATCTATACTATAAGACGTATCGCTCTAATATATATTATAATTAGTTACTACTATTAAGTATTAATATTTTAGAAAACTCTCACGAGATCTTATAATCGATTATATATACGTCGAAGATTTATTTTTCAATTGAATTACTTATTATTCTTATATATATCTTTTAGTTATAATTCGATAAAAATCTAATATATATTTATTAAACGAGAAATTTTTATTTTTGAGAATCGTTATTTAATAAAAAGTGAAACATTTATATAAAATAATAAGACGATTCCACGATAGCTACTCGGCGTTCGAGTCGTGATCTTCGAATCTTATAATTTAAGTGAAGGGTTGGTAGCGTGCGAAGAGAAGTGTTAAAAGTTAAGTCGCGTGCTTACGTGATATGCCAAGGGTTGGTGGCGTGCGAAGAGAAGTGTTAAAAGTTAAGTCGCGTGCTTACGTGATATGCCAAGGCTTGGCAAACGTCAAGTCACGTGACCTTACTTAGATAGATCGCACTTGTCTTTTATAGCACACTTAGAATAATATAACTAAGTGTTCTATCTTATATTTTAATAGATTCTCTACTAATTTAGCCAGCTACTAAGTGCAAGTAATAAGTAAATAGAAAGATAATGTATTTCTATGAAGAGCTCGGAGAATAAGTACCTGCTGTAGCCTTGCGCTACTATTAATGTATTCTAGCCTCTTCAACTTCTTTCTAGTAAGGAAATCGCCTTTTATAGAAAGTCGTCTACGGAAGACTTTCTTAGACTCGTAATAGATATTAATAAATAGAAGAAAAGTTAACGTTCACGTTGAGATATATTCTAGCGAAGTAATAGATATTATAATATATATATTAAGTTAATAACGTAGTAGTTATAATAAATATATTTTTTCTTACGAAAGACTTTAATTAGAAAGTCTTTTTTAAATAATTTTTTTCTTTCTTAAATATAAACTACGAAGCTAAAACTTATAGCGAAGTCGATATTAATATTATATTAGATATACGTATCGCTATCACTTATAAATACGGGTCGGAAAGGTGTGGTATATTTGATGGTATGGGACTAGTTTTTCGAATACCATACCAAAAGGTATGGGATATCTCTTACTCCCATTAGGTTTTTAATAAATATATTACGTAATATTTTTTTATATTCTAAAAAACGTAAAAAGCTTAAGCGAACGCTTATGTAATTATAAAATTCTATAAATAGATTAAAAAGATATAATTTTTTAAAA
>JANQBS010000534.1:0-15756 GCA_033085395.1 Xanthoparmelia taractica | reverse complement strand
ATAATTTTTTAAAAAAAGTTGAAAAAAAGTTAAAAACGACTATGTTCAACAGATACCACACCTTTCCGACCCGTAAAAAAAGAGATTTATATTTTTAAAAGATTATAAAAAGTTTTTAGAAAGTTAATATTTTTTATTTATTATAATCTTAATGAGTAATTATATATAGACGTTAACGCTTTTAAATAAAACTTTAACGTAATTATTTATTATATTTAAAAATAATAAGATAATCTTTTATCAAGGAATAATATTAATGTGATTCAATAATAAGTGTGGTGTATGAATTGTTAACTATCTAGGGGTGTGTGGCCGGCTAAGTACTGAGAAGCGAGTGCCAAGACTAGTCATGATTAGCCCTACGTCCATATGATTAATTGTTCCATAACATCTTTAATAAAGAGAATATCGAGTTTATTATATTTTTTAATAAGATATTAATCTTAATTAAGTCTCGCTATTAACTTATAGAATTAAAGATAATATAATTAATATAATTAATACGAAGGATTAAGTATTCTATTATAACTTAGTATATTAACGCGACGTCGAGTAAATCTCGAGTAATAGTATATACGAATTACTTAATACTAATATTTATAGTTAGATAAATTAAGATAATCTCTATTAATATTAATAAACTTAATTTATAATTAATAAGAGCTTCTATATACTTATCTTAATTTAGTCTCCACGTGTAATATAAGTTTAAGAAGCTTTACGTTATTTCGAACGCTCTTTTTCAATTAAAGATAAGAATATAAAAATATTTTAAATAAATAATATATTAAATAATTTAATATTCGACGATATAAAGATAATATATTATATAATCTTAATTAAGATATCAAACGATTTTAAGTCTAGACTAAAGTGAAACTACGCTAATAATAAGCGCTGGGCTAGAATTCTTAAGATCTTGAAGTTCGATTAATCTATTATTAATAAATAAGATATAAAATAATAATTAGAGAAATTACGATTTAAACTTCGTAACGAGCTTATTTATTTTATAAACGAAATTAATAATAAAAAATAATTATATATTCTTAAGATTCTTTATAAGAAAGTCTTCGAGTTAATATATAATTATTATAGTTATAGTAAATTTTATTGTATATATAATCGTATCGTGAACTTCTTATATCTACGAAAGCTATTTTAATAACTATAGAAATATATTTATTATTATTCGAAATATTAAGTTAATTAGATAAAGAGATATTCGTTATATAAATCGTTACGCTTAATTACTTCTTTATCGATATCTTTTTATATAATAGAAATAACTTTATTATCGCTTTATCGCTTATACGAAGAGACGTCTATAATATAATTCTTATTATTATATATAAGTTTAATAAGAAGCTATTAATTATTTCTAAAAAGAATATTTAAAGTATTACGAAGTAAGTTAATATTTTTCTTACTTCTCTAATAAAGTGTAACTAAGAAGTATCTTAAGCGATTATCTTCGATTAAGATAATAAGTTTATATTAGACTTTTAAAAGATACTATTTAATAAATTAAGTATTAAAATATTAATTTCTATAATATATTATTTTTAAATAAATAAATAATTAAAGCGAATTAATTAAACGATAAAGATTGCTCTACGCTATTACTTATCGTAAATTCGAATAAGGCTTTGTTATTATTCTATCGTATATATAGACTATTCTAAATAATTCACGTAATACTTTTATCGACGCGGCGTTAAACGAAATTATATAAGAATTTCGTATTAATAACGCCTTAGAATTGCTAGTTGATCTTTCTTCGAGAAACTTTTCTTAACTTGAAATAATAAGATAAGAAGAGATCGAGAAGTCTATCGTTTAAGTCAACGTAATAATAAAATATTATTGCGATATATATTATATTAATCTAACGCTAAGAAAGAAGATATATCTAAATTTATATAACAATTACTTTATATTTAAGTTATTTAATAGAAAGCTATTTATTTAATAGAAAGCTATTTATTTAATATATTAAATCTTTTATTATTAAATATCGAGTAAGTCGTCTCATATACGAATTAAAATTATTATCTATTATAAAAATATATTCGATCGTATTAGTAGTATAATTAAAGCCCTATTCGAATAAGAAAGATCTCTTTAATAGAATTCGCAATTATAAGCTATTACTTATTCTAATAGAAGAGTAGAAGAAAGCTAATAAATATATTATTAATAAACTATTTAATAAGAAAATAGTTTAAAGAAAAATATATTATCTAATAAAGTAAAGCGATTAAGAAGAATAATATAATATATAATACTTTATTAATAATCTTTAAAACGCTCTAGAAAAGATCAAGGAATTTAAAAGAAATATTCTTAATATTGCGAGACTATAACGCACTTATTAACGTCGTGTATCGGCGAATACTATATTATTTATAATTATTACTCGATTATTAATAGAAAGAAGATAAGAAAGATCTCGAAGAAATATAACGTAAGAATCGGTCGAGTCTAAACTAGAGTTTAATATATTTATAATTTCCGAAACAATTAACTCTAACGCTATCGCTTCGCCGCTTCGCCGTAGTGTCAGACTTAACTAGCTAGTAAGACGCTTTCAAGCTAAACGATAAAGAAAGCGAAAGATACTACATATATAGCTTTATTATTATTATAGAACTATTATATAATAGCTTTAATTCTAATTATATTATTATTTAAAATTTATTAACTTTACGTAATATATTCTTACTCTTACCTTACTTCTTATAACTCAACGCACTTCAACTCAACGTACTTCTCACAACTCACCTTACTTCTTATAACTCAACGCACTTCAACTCAACGTACTTCTCACAACTCACCTTACTTCTTATAACTTTCACTTTCATTAACCTTTATATTGTTTCTAATCTCGCTTTCTTTAAGTAATTCACGTTAATTCGCCTTAAAATATTATTATATATCTATTACGAAATCGCACTTGCCAAGTCAATCAAGATCGGCTAAGGCAAGTGCTTGATAGACTGGCTAACTTAGATAGAATTTTCCAACTTAGAATAATTAAGAATTAGACACTCAATTAATTATATATATTCTTTGCTATTATAGTATAGTAGCAACGTCAAATAGCTATTATTGACTATTTTAGAAGATTCTTTATTATTGCTTTATTATTACTTAATTAATATTTATATATTTATTAAAATAACCCTTCTTCGCGGAGAACTATATTCTATCTAATAAGATTCGTATATAAAATTATCGAAATTCTTACCCGGACGGTCGGAATCTTATCTCCCTCGCACTCACTATTACTATTATCATCGCTATAACTTACTTATTATTGCTACATCACTATATTGCTACTATTGTAGGCAATTACCGTCTCTTTTGAGTTATTTACCTCACTATTTTTACTATAAAAGAAAGAAAATACTATACTATTTGATTATATATACTTTATATTAATAGAAAATCTTTCTTATTAATATAATACTATCTCTTCGTTATTAAGAAAACTACTATTATTTTATTTTCGTTATTAAGAAAATTACTATTATTCTATCTTCGTCGCTAAGAAGACTACTATTATCTTATTTTCGTTATTAAGAAGACTATTATTATTACGAGTCGGAAAGATCTAATATATTTGATGAAATATCCCATACTATATCGTATTATATTATATCATGAAAGGGTATCATGTATTATGGAAAAGGGGTTTATATTCTAATGATTGAAAAGTCTATCAAATTCTAAGGGCCGTAGTGACGAAGATCTACTGGGAAACTAATACAAATTTGATCTAGTCTCCCTAATCTTTTCGAAATATCTTTTATATAAACATATAAAAAAATCGTGATAATATTTCATAATAATAAGAAAAATAAGCGATCTCGCTTATAATATTAATAATAAATTACTAGAAAACTAATAATAGTAAGATTATATTAACGACTAAAAGTATATAATATAGAAGTAATTAAAATATTATAATAATAATAATAATATTATAATTATTAATTAATATCTTTCTTTAATAATTATATAAATATTATTAAGTTAAGAGAAATTATATTCTTAATTAATAAAACTTATTAAGTTATTTAAATATAGCGATAAGATAAGTCGACGTAATGTAGTGTTGACTTTAAAGAATATTAATAATAGCGATTATATACTTATATTAGCGTATTAAGTTATCGAAGTTAATAAGATCTTTAACGTTATATTACTAGTTATATTTAAACCCGTATCTTAATTATCTAATGAAATACTATATAATAAAGTCTCTATCTTTTCGAATAACTCGCTTATTAAGAATTCGCTCTATTTCCTAAAACTTATACTTATTAATATTTTCTTTTATATATATATTATCTAATTAATTAAAGATAAAATAATTATATAAATTAGAGTTAGAAGTAGAAGTAGGCTTTAGTTAAGTAATATTAAAAATTAAATATATATTTTAATACCCTAAGATAGCTAATTTATAAATTTATTTATTGATTTTCTATAGTATTTTAAAGAAATTAATATATTACTAAGATAGCTTAATTAAATTTTAATAGTAATAGAGATAAAATAATCTTTATATAGTCGTAAATAAGCTTAATCGCCTTAATTAAGAAATATTAATTAATGCTTTCTATTATAATAATATTTTTAATTTATCTAAGTAAATAAGATAGTATTAATTATTTAAATACGAATAATAATAGATTATAATAGAGATATAGTAACTTCTTTAAGTAGATTAAGTGATCTATTAAGCTAAAATCTATAAGTTAATTCGTTAAGAGTTTTATTATTAATCGTAATTAAGATCGAGTTATTAAATAGAGCTTATATTCGCGAGAGAATTAACGACTAAAGAGCGAGATTCTATATAATATATAGATAGAATTATAATATTATCTTCGCTATTTAATTAGTTCTCTCGTTATTTTTATTCGTTTAAGAATAATAAATAATCGAGTAAAGTAAGTTTACTTCGAGCTTCTTAAAGAGCTTCGATTAAAGCTTAGAAAGAAACTTTCTATTACGATTTATAAGTTAAATTCTTAAGATTTCTTAATTTATAATATTAAGTTTATTAAATAATATAGTAGTTTATTAAATAATAGAGTAATTCTTTTTATTAGATACGAAAGTTATTCTTTTTATAAACTTATCTATTATCGAAAAAATAATATCGAATTTCTTATTTATTAATTTTAAGAGTATTAAAATAAAATTTAAAATAAGTATATAAAATAATATTAACGAAGATTTAATTAACTATAAAAAATTATAAGAGCGATATCTACGTATTTGAAGAATAAGATATTAAGAATAAAATCTAATATATTATCGAAGATATTTAATTAATTTATAAATATATTAGATATTCGAAATCTTCTTATAAGACTTCTTAAATCTTAGATAATTATCTTTATAAGCTATTTCAAGAATAATTTTAATTATGCTTTAAGATATATAAAGGCGCTACACGCCGATAAGCTTATTAACATGAAAGAAAAGATTTTGATATTTCTATACAGTGTCTTCTATGTGCCTGCCACGAACGAAAGAAAGATTAATAACGTTCTCGTTAACAGCTATTAAAGCAGAGATTCTAATATAGAATAGATCTATTTTATAGTCGTTTTCGAGACCTTTAAGAAATATAGAATTTATCTTTATAAGTGCAGTAGTGAAAAGAGCATTTAGCTTATTATACTCTTTAGAGAGAAATATATTATTAATACTTATAAGTCTTAAAAGTGCATCGGAGATAATATACTTCTTTTTAGACTTATATCGAATATTAAGATAGAATTATCTAAGAAATTAAAAAGCTCTAATAAGACGAACGTTTATTCTTATAATAAAATTTATTAAGATAATCGATAATTATTTTATAATATTCAGGATGACAGAATAATCTATTTAGATAATAGTAGTATACTTTAATAAGTCTACTAAATACCTTATTTTCTTGAGCACCTAGATAAAGCCTACTACCTTGAGTTCTATTGGCCAATAATTGCGTTTAGCTTGAGTTAATTCTCGAGATAGAAATATAATTATTTGAATAACAGTGCGAGAAGGCTATTTATTCGAATTGAGTTCTCCGTTAATATAAAAGACTTATACTCTAAAATCGAATTCTTTTAAAGTATTTAAATTTATTTAAATTAATCTATTAAGATCGTAATAAACAAGCATAAAAGATTAAGATAATGCTACTTATAGACTATTAAAACTTGCTTATTCTAGCTTAATTAATAAAGATAATTTAAAGCGTGAAGAATAGATATAACGAGAATTATCTTTCGACGAAGCTTCTTTTAAAAGCCTTATCTTAAGAGTTTGCAGAGGCGCTATAAGCTATATATAATAATAAATTAAGCTATAAAGATAGCCTATTAGATTAAGATAATGCTCTAAATCTTTAAGAATTACGAGGTAATTTAGCTTAATAATCGTCTTAAGCTTATTATTTATAATAATTATTTTCAAAGAATTAATATATTAATTAAATAAATTAATATTTAAATATTCTAGAAAGGTCTTTTTAGGGGCGATTAAAATATTATACTTAATTAGAAATTAAAAAAGTCTTCTTAAGTAATAGAGATACTTAGAGAAGCTATTAGATTTAATAATAATATTATTAATATAGACTTATACGAAGTCTTTAAGAGCTCTTAAAATATAATTAATTCTTCTCTATACGTAGACAATTAAATTTATATATTTCATAATTGAAACATTAAATGTTTTCTACCCTCGCATCGGCAAAAAGTAAATTCTCCTTGAAGCTGAATTTTCGCGCAAATGGGTCGCTAATAGCCCATGTTAAATCCGAAATTAGCGATAAGCCCGATTAGCAACTTCGAGTTGCTATTAGCACGATTAGCACATATAGTAATTCTTATTCTTAATAATATTAATAATATTAATCAATAGATCGCTTCTAATATTAATGCTATATATATATATATAAGAAAAAGTTAATATTATTATTATAAATAGTGTTAAAATCGCGAGAATAGAAGTTGCTAATCGTGCTATTAGCAAGTTCGAGTTGCTAACGGTGCTAACGGGCTACTAACGCCGGTTTTGACGCTAATATCGGGAGTCGCCTATGTTAAATTCACTAGTAGAATTTACTTTTTACCGATGCGATGCGTGACTATTATAAGTATATATCGAAAGTTAAGATATATAAGTTATTAATAGAAGAAAGAAATCGCATCTAGCATAATTAGATAAATGTAATTAAGTAGCTTCGAAATAATATTTAATTAAAGAGACACGAGATAGACGTCTAATATAATAAGATTATTTAGGCCTCGAATATTAATTATAACCCTATCTTTTCTCTTATTATTAAATAGGGTTTTTTAAATAACGAAGACGAAATAGCTAAACGAAGTTAACTATTTTATATAATTTAAACGATCTTACTATTGAAGAGCATTAAAGATTTTATTAATTACTGCCTTATCTAATAGCCCAAGAGAATAGACTTTTACTCTTTTGCTAGATAGTCTTAACTATTAGTTATCTCGAAGCGAAAGCTTTATTTATTTATTCTCTAATACTTTAATAAAGTCTTTATTCTTTTATAAAGACGGAAACTTATTAACTAGATTAGTTAATTGTTAATTTTTTAGCTTATTCTCGTAGATTATTATATCGTTAGAAAGCTTTAATTCTATACTTAAATCACTTAAGATTTTATTAAGAATTTTACTCTTAGCATAATTAATTAGAGACATAAAACTACTAGCTAGACTTATTAACGTAATAGTCGCAAAAGTAACTGCTTTCTTCACTCAATTCGATGATTTCGAGTGCTTTTCGAGCTTAGCTAAAGGCATCTCTATATTAATAAAATAGACGTTTTCGTAGTCGACTTCTTGCAGTATTTTTAAGTGCAATTTCTTAGGAATTTGTATAGTATAATTAGTCTCGTTTTTAACTATCACATTAGTAATGTTAATATTAATCATATAAGCATATATGATCAAATTATGCTGCTTTATAGATTCGAAAATAAAGTCTCTATTAGATAGATTCTTGGGCGTAATAATAGATAGAATTTGCTAAGCTCTCGATGCAATAGTAAGTGCTTTCTATACTCAAATTAATCGTTTCGTATATTAATCGATATTGTGAGTTATAATCTTAATAATAATATTATAACTATTAATAAGAGTCTCGCTTTTACTCACATCAAGTATAATTTCTTCGATCTTATAATATTATTTCTTATTAGTAGATTTATCTTTAAATTATTAATTAAATAAATTTCTCTTATAATATATATAAGAGTCTTATTATTATTTCTTTTAAGACCCGAGAGATATATTAAAATAAGTATATACTTATCGATATTATGCATTGTAGAATTAAGCCCTTTAACACGCAGATAAGATAATATCTTTCTAATTTTCACATCAGATAGAAGAGATAATAGCCATTACTTATCGACCAATGTTATATTAATTCCTAAATTAGTATATTCTTTCTTATTCTTAGCTGCATTTGATATAAATCGTAAAAAAATATAAGCGTAATTTCAGTCACGAAAGCTAAAACCAGTACCTAAGCTAACTCTATCCTTGAAATCTAACTAAATAATTTTCATAACGAAAGTATCGATATTCGCTTATATATTTACCGGTAATTTAAACGTAGAAGGTAGTAATTTAGAATAATATTCGGCTTATAAATACTTATACAATTTCGACTTAGAAGAGAAAGTCAAATTATAATTTCTATAGTACGTCTAAATGTCTACAAATCCAGCAAAAGAATCATTATAATATTGATTATTCAACTCATCGAAATTATAATCTAATTGCTACTCTTAATAGTTATTAATTTTAATATTCTATTAAAGCGTATTTTCTTCCGCTTGATTAGGATTTTCTTATTTATTTTTAGTTGCTTCTACTTAATAAGTAGTAGCCTTAGATCTAAAATTCTACTAAAATTGTTAACGATTTCCGATATTATTTGAGCTTTCGAATTTTCGATCTACTTAATCGAATTAATTCGTTTATAATAGTCGATTTATCAAATCTAACGTATTTTGCTATCCTTTAACTTACACGAAAGGTCTTTAATTTATATCTTGTTAAGGTCGTAAATCGTAGCGAAAATTTAATTAATAGTCGTATTGCTAAGGGCGGTAAGCATTTGGACCATAGGAGTTAGAAGATCGAAATGGTGGCTGCTAGCGATACGACTATTCGTATTACTATTATTATTTAAATGACTGGGAAGGATTAAATTAATTCTACTAACCTTAACGAATTGGGAAAGCTAGATTTAAAAGGCCTTGCTGGAATACATTTCTTAGTGTATTTCGATAGACATTTTCACATTAATTCTATTGATTTTGCTACTATTGCTAAGACCTTTGGACGAAAGTCTAATATTAATACTATCTGGTATATAGCTCAAATTAGACTACTTTCTTTATATTAAGCATTTAAATAAAGCTTGCAATAATAATAACTAAATTTGATAAGTTAACGAAAATACGCAATTCCGGCACAATTTTCTAATAGGCAAATATCAACTAATTTTGAATACCATTAATATCAGCTAATTTTACATATCTTACTATTATTTACACATAGCTAGCAGACTCTTATCGAGAACGAGCATCTATTAATATATACTTTTCTATAATTAGATTAAAGAGTATTACTTCCGATAATTCCTTGAATCTTACAGAGAGAGCTCTATATTATTCTTTCACTCCACTACCTTCTACACGAAGACCTCTTCGTTTCAGATTTAATAGCTTTAAGATATATTAAGCAAATATAGAATCACGAAAATAAGTATTTATATTAATACGAACTATAGCTTCTTCTTTTATAGCTATCAAATTATAAATTCTTTCAATAAATAGAATCACATTACGATAATACATATTCTTTCCCATAGTTATAATCTCACTCTCTTCGTAAGATTTATCTAGAAAAAAATCAAAATAACTTAATTCTATAGCATTTTATTTGCTATTAGAACTCCATACTTCTACTATAGCTAATTCGAGTTCTTCTAACTCTTCTAACGAGCCTTATTCTCCCTTAGATCCAGCAGATAAATACAAGTTATTAATAACATTCGTGACGACGAAGTTAATAGCATTATTAATTATATCTTGCAGTTATTAAGCTATAAAATTAATAGTTATTTTCGATATAGTTTAACTTAATTGCCTACGAGAAGTGCTTGAATTTTCACTCAAATCAATAGTATCTATAGTAGTGAAATCCTTATGAATCACTGGTGGCGATAATATAGAAGGCGAATTATCTAATAAAGAATTACGATTATCGTTAATAGGATTATTATTAATATTAGTAGAATTATTAGTAGAATTATTATTAATATTAGCAGGATTATTATTAGTTAATAATCGCTTAGATATATTTTTAGTAGAAAAAGAATTAAAGAATAAGTTTCTAAGAGACTAAGTAACTTATTTAAAACGCCGAATAGATTTACGAAAAGTAAGTTTATTAATAACTTAATTAGATGATTAATAATCTTAAATTAAGAAATAAGTAGTTGTTCTTAATAAATTAGCAGTAGAATTAATAGTAGAGATTAATCTAGTAGGTCTGAGAGTATTGAACGTAAGATGCTTACAAATCTCCTTGATATTATTAAATATTAAATTAGCGTATTTGTGGCCGATGATAATAAATTCCTGAATATCAAATACGAGAATAAGTACTTATTTATCTATTGAAGTAATTAGCGTTATAAGATTAATTAATAAAAGAAGTAAAATTAAGAAAAGCTTTTGATAGGTAAAGAGTAGAGAAAAAGACTAATAAGATCTTATTAATCTAATAGCTCACTTATTTGATAAATTCGATAACGATAAGAGAGCTATATTAATGAAGAACATCTTCTAAATCGATTCGACTATCATTTAACATCGAAATCGGCGTTGCTATTATATTGTTATGGAAAAGGGGTTCATATTCTAACGATTGAAAAGTCTATCAAATTCTAAGGGCCGCAGTAACGAAGATCTACTGGAAAACTAATACAAATTTGATCTAGTCTCCTTAACCTTTTCGAAATATCTTTTACATAGATATATAGAAAAATCGTAATAATATCTTATAATAATAAGAAAAATAAGCGATCTTACTTATAATATTAATAATAAATTGCTAGAAAACTAGTAATAATAAGATTATATTAACGACTAAAAGTATATAGTGTAGAAGTAGTTAGAATATTATAATAATAATAATATTATAATTATTAATTAATATCTTTCTTTAATAATTATATAAATACTATTAAATTAAAAGAAATTATATTCTCGATCGATAAAACTTATTAAGTTATTTGAATATAGCGATAAGATAAGTCGACGTAATGTAGTGTTGACTTTAAAGAATATTAATAGTAGCGATTATATGCTTATATTAACGTATTAAGTTATCGAAGTTAATAAGATCTTTAATCTTATATTACTAATTATATTTAGACTCGTATCTTAATTATCTAATAAGATATTATATAATAAAGTCTCTATCTTTTCGAATAACTCGCTTATTAAGAATTCGCTCTATTTCTTAAAACTTATACTTATTAGTATCTTCTTTTATATATATATATTATTTAACTAGTTAGAGATAAGACGATTATACGAATTAGAGTTAGAAGTAGAAGTAGACTTTAATTAAGTAATGTTGAAAATCGAATATATATTTTAATGCCCTGAGATAGCTAATTTATAGATCTATTTATCGATTTTTTATAATATTTCGAAGAGATTAATATATTATTAAAATAGCTTAATAATGATTTTAGTAATAATAGAGATAAAATAGTTTTTATATAATTATAAATAAGCTTAATCGCTTTATTTGAGAAATATTAATTAATGCTTTCTATTATAATAATATTTTTAATTTATCTAAGTAAATAAGATAATATTAATTATTTAAATACGAATAACGATAGATTATAATAGAGATATAATAATTTCTTTAAGTAAATTAAGTGATCTATTAGACTAAAATTCGTAAGTTAGTTCGTTAAGAGTTTTATTATTAATTGTAATTAAGATCGAGTTATTAAGTAGAGCTTATATTCGCGAAAGAACTAACGATTAAAGAGCGGGATTCTATATAATATATAGATAAAATCGTAATACTATCTCCGCTATTTAATTAATTCTCTCGCTACTTTTATTCGTTTAAGAATAATAAATAATTAAATAAAGTAAATTTACTTTAAGCTTTTTAAAGAGCTTCGACTAAAGCTTAAAAAGAAATTTTTTATCACGATTCGTAAGTAAAATCCTTAGGATTTTCTAATTTATAATATTAAATCTATTAAGTAATATAATAGCTTATTAAGCGATAGAGTAATTCTTTTTATTAGACACGAAAGTTACTCTTTTTATAAACTTATCTATTATTAAAAGAATAATATTAAATTTTTTATTTATTAATTTTAAGAGTATTAAAATAAAATTTAAAATAAATATATAAAACGATATTAACGAAGATTTAATTGACTATAGAAAGTTATAAAGACGATATCTGCGTGTTTAAAGAATAAGATATTAAGAATAAAATCTAATATATTATCGAAAATATTTAATTAATTTATAAATATATTAGATATGCGAAATCTTTTTATAAGACTTCTTAAATCTTAGATAATTATCTCTATAAGCTATTTCAAGAACGGTTTTAATCATGCTTTGAGGTATATAAAGGCGCTACACGCCGGTAAGCTTGCTAATATAAAAGAAAAGATTTTGATATTGATGAAGAACATCTCCTAAATCGATTCGACTATCATTTGGCATCGAAATCGGCGTTGCTACCATGTTGTTATGGAAAAGGGGTTCATATTCTGATGTTTGAAAAGTCTGTCAAATTCTAAGGGCCGCAGTGGCGAAGATCTGCTGGGAAACTAATACAAATTTGGCCTAGCCTCCCCAACCTTTCCGAAATGCCTTTTGCATAGGCATATAGAAAAACCGTGACATTATGAAGAGATTATATTAGATCACTTATAAAGATATGAGATAAGAAATTACTAATATCATGAAATGATCTAGGAAATTTCTAATATATGCAGGGGTATTTTATAATATAGATTATTTCTTATATTAGGTGACGAATAAGATAAGAAAATTCCAGGTTAATATATAAGTTAGAGCGAAATTGGTTTAAGTAATTATTAAACTCCGGCACTTAATAAGTAATATTAAGATAAACTTTCTTCTAAATTAATCTCGCTAAGTAAACTAGAATAATAACTATAATATATTATTTTCTTAAATTACAATCTACGTAAGATCGTTAAGTTAATCTCTTTTCTAATTATTTATAAAACGATTTTAAATTATCTCTCTTACTCTTTTCGCAGATCTTTAATCTATAAAAATTAATTCTCTATTATTTTACGTTCGCTTCTCTTCTCTTAATTAAAGAATAATTAATAAATAGAATTTTAATAAAAAAGAATTAATTTCTTATTTAAGTTGATCTAAAGAGTATTTTATTATTATTACTAATATAATTAATATTAGAAATCTCCTTTATCTAATAATTTCGAATTTTTTAATTAATCTATTTAGCTTCAAGTAATATATTAAGATCTTTCTTAAGTTTAATATATTTTATTCGTAACTATTCTATTAATATTCTATATAAGAAATTATTATTAAGACTCGAAATATTAAAGGCGAATAGCTTTTTTAATATCGCTTATAAGCTATAGCTCTATCAAATACGATTAAGATATCTCTAGTCACATATATTATTATTAGAATCTAAGACTCTAAGCTTTTTCACTAATTAAGAATTAATAGACTCTTAAAATAAGTGAAAAATATTTAATTAAGATTAGAAATTTAAGTTATAACTAGAATAATAGATAGAATATTAATCTTCTCTTTTATATTACTAAAATTAATTATTATTCGATACTTCTATCGTCTTTTCGATTTTATTAATAATATTATTAAGCGACTCTACGCGACTTCTTACTCGTTTAGCCCTCTATACTTAACTATTAATATTAAAATATTAATAATTTTGATACGTTTATTCGAGCGTATTTTAGTATATCTTTATCTAGAATATTTAATTAGACTTAACTTCTTAATTCGATTCTTTTAATATTATATTCTCGTAACTTAAACATAAAAGTATTATTTATTTATAAAGATATCTCACACTCGATTAGGTCTCGCTATAATAAATAATTAACTTCTTATAAATTGTCTTTAAAGTCTCGCGAAGTTTAACTTTTCACGAAACTCGCTTACGTCTTAACTTTCGAATCTCCTTTTTAATATAATTAAATAATCTATTATAAATATTAAATATATAATAAACTATTAATTTCTTATTTTTATTTATTAGATTTATAAAAGTATAAAAGAATCTAATTAATTTAATTAGATATTCGACTTATAATTATTTATTCGCGCTAAGTCTAAGAAAGTCGTCTAATTTCTTCTTAAAAAAGCGATCGATATCGCTATAAAATAGATAAGATCGTATTAATATATAATAGATTAAGTTTCAACGGATTTTAATATTTTAAAATAGTTTAAGTACGCGTTTTTATTAATATAGCTTCTTATCGATAGATAAATAATATTAATTAATTAAGTTATAAATATTGTTAAGTTATATAGATTAAAGCTTAAAGAAATACTTTTTACGCTAACTGCTAGCATTAATATAAATCTCCGTCTTACGAATTTATATATATTAGATATTAATAATAACTAGAATAATAATTAAAATTTATATATCTTAGCTAAAGTTATTAATAGATTTTTTTCTTATCTTTGAATAGTATTCTATTTCTTCGAATTATATTAGTTTTTCTAAAAGTTCTCATTAATTAGACTAACGAGAATCTTATTAAGAAACTCTTATAAGAATAATTAAATAATATACGCTATGTAGAGAATATATTTAAAATTCCTTATATTCTACTCTTTAAGATTAAGTAAATTATTAAATTCGCTCTATAAAAGAGCCTCGATTAGATTACGAAAGAGTGTATTATTATTAGTCGCATTATCGATTATTAAAGCTATAATTCGCGCCTTAAATATATATTTCTTAAAAATCGATTATTTAAGACTTATAAACTTCGTATTAATATATTTATTCTCGACGTACTCGAATTTTAGAAGTTTCTTATAATATCTTTAATCGTAATTAATAAAGAAGTTAAAAAGTATAAAATACGATTAACGATTATTAGTCGATTAATTATTTAAGACTAAAGATATCTTAATATTATTATTTAATAGACTCGTATATAGATCTAACTTAATCTCTTTAATTTTAAAAAATAATCGATTTTTAATTATAAATATAGAATCTATATTTACGAGAGAGTTAAGATAACGAAAGATTCATAATATCTCTAAGTTATCGATAATAATAAATAAAATATCTATAGCTATAATTTAATAACGAAATTACTCGGGGAAGTTCGCGCGAGTAAGATATTTATTATCTAGCTTTATCTTAACATCTTTCTTTAATCGTCTCTAAAGCGTAAGATATTAATTCTAATTATTATATTAATTATTAAATATTAAATAAATTAAATAAATACTATATTTATTCTTAATAGCCCTTAATAATTATCGTCTATTAAAGTATATTAAGATTCGACTTTCGTACGTATACTTTCGATTTAAGATATAAATTTATTTTCGTAATATTATAATCTATTAATAAATAAATA
>JANQBS010000533.1:0-15803 GCA_033085395.1 Xanthoparmelia taractica | reverse complement strand
CGAATTATCTCGATAAGAATAAATTAATTATTATCGTCGCGACGATATTAATAAAAAATAAATCGACTTCGTAAGCGCCTCTAGAGCGAAGTAAGAAAAACGAATAATAGAGATAATTTCTTTTATTATTATAAAGAGATAAATTAAGCTATAGAGTAATTAGAGATAACTTATTACTCTACTCGATTACGAGGCGTATATTAATTTAATTACATAGAAGTTCGTAATTTAATAAGCTCTTTAATTATATATCGCTATCTTATTATAGACGAAAGCGCTAAGCGAGTAAGATATATACTATTATAATACTTATTAGCTAAATTATTAAATAGTCGATAACTGAAATTAAGAACGATAATATAATATACTATTCTACGTCGTAGATTAAGAAGATCTCGATATCGTATTAAG
Organism: Xanthoparmelia taractica; assembly: GCA_033085395.1. NCBI lineage: Eukaryota > Fungi > Ascomycota > Lecanoromycetes > Lecanorales > Parmeliaceae > Xanthoparmelia > Xanthoparmelia taractica. The sequence goes on along the minus strand of JANQBS010000533.1, from coordinate 15,392 downwards.
TATACTTACGTTATATTAATTATATATTTTACTTAACTCTACGATAACGTAATAATAATTTAAAATTAATATTAAAAAACTTTAAATTAAAGAATTAATTAAATTTACTTAAAAAATTAAGCGAGAGTCGAATATATTCGTAATTATATACGTTACGATAACGCGAGATAAATCAAAGAATATTAATAATTTAGAATTCTTAAGAGAATTATTAGAGTTTAAGAATATCTTTTTTAATAATATAATAGAGATCTTATCTACGTTTAAATAAAAAAATTATATTATAAAAATAAAAAAAAATAAAGAGTTATTCTATAAATCTCTTTATAATTTATCTTAAATTAAGCTATCGAAGTTAAGACGATATCTTAAGAAGTTACTTTATAAGAATTAAATTCGTTATTTAACTTTCTTCGCTAAAGTTTTTATTCTCTTTATCTTAAAAAAGAATAATAAATTATATCTTTACGTAAATTATCGAGATTTAAATACGATAACGATAAAGAATTAATATTTATTATCTCTAATTACTAAGACGTTAAATCGCTTATATAACGTTAAGATATTTTTAAAGTTAAATCTTAAGAATATCTTTTATAAAATTCGTATTAAGAAGAGTAACGAATAAAAGACTACGTTTCGCACTTACTATAATTATTTTAAATACTTAATAATATCTTTTAATCTTATAAATGCATTAGCTATATTTTAAGTCTATATTAATAGAGTTCTTATAAGTCTTATAAATATCACGTATATGATATATTTAAATAATATTCTAATTTATAGCGCTAAGTCGGCGAAATATTAAGAGTATATTAAGTAAGTGCTTAAGCGATTACGTTAGTTTTAGCTATATATAAATCTAAAGAAATATTAGTTTTATACTAAATTAATTAAGTTCTTAGAGTTCGTTATAACTATTAATAGTATAATTATAAATTAAGAACGTGTAATAACGATTCGAGAATAATTAACGTCGCGAAGTTATCGAGATATATAAATCTTCTTAAACTTTGTAAATTTTTATCGACGCTTTATTTTTAAGTACTTTATTATTATAGCGTCTCTTATTAATTTACTTAAGAATAATAAGATCGATAAAAAGTTAAAATTATTTAAGTAGCTAAAAGACGCTAAATTAACTTTCGAGTAATTACGTAATACTTTTACGATTATGTTATTTCTACGATATTACGATTCTTAAAAGAAATTACGCGTAGAGATTAATATCTCTAATTTTAATATAAGAGCTATACTTTCGTAATTAAATAATAATAATTATTAATAACTCGTCGCGTTTTTTTCTAGAAAGATAATATTAGCGAAATAAAATTATAAGACTTACGATTAAAAATTACTTATTATCGTTATAGCGATAAAATAATAATATTATTATTTAAAAGATAATAACTATTATATTAAGATTTAAATAAATTATAATAATCTTAAGAAATTTATAAAGTAAAAGAAATTTAATTTTAAATAAATTCGTTAAGCGCTAAAATTAATCGCTTATAACTTCAAGATTTTTTATTAAATAGAAAAATTAAATTCTATAAATACGTTATCGTAATAATTAAATTATAAAGATTTATTATTATTGAATATTAAATTATTATTTATACTTTAGAATAAACTTACTCTTTAGATTAATAATAAGTAATTATAAAAAGATAAAAAAAAAATAGTAGTAATAACGTTTACGCTATAAATTATAATTCTTTAAATAATTATTTTAAGATAAGAGATTAAGATTATATTTAAAATTATATATAATAAGTTATAAAGATTAATAAAAACGCTAATTTAAGAGTTATAATCTTATAATAATTAAGTAAGCTCTTTTTAAGTTAATACTATACTTATAATTAAATATAAATCTTAAATTTCGAGAAATTATTATAAAATAATAATTATTATTATATATTTAAAGATAGTATCTTACGAGAAGAATTTATTAATAAATATTATAATAATTCTTTAATAGAATACTTTAACGCTATAAAAACGTATAAGCTTTTTATTTATAAATATTATTAAAATAAGAGTCTTAAAAAAGTTATTAATTACGTTAAGACTTATAACGTATATTAACGTATTAAGACGTCGCGTTATTAACTCTATAATAAATTAATCTCGATTTTTATTATTATTAAATTATAAAAGAAAATTTTTATAGATTTTATTACGAGCTTATTATTAAGTAAGTTTAAGAGTATTATTTATAACGCTATTTTAATTATAATAAATTAATTTATAAAAATTAATTAAATATCTATCGATAATAATTAAAATCGACGTCGTTAATACGAGTCGAAAAGGTCTGGTATATTTGATGAGATATTTTATATTATATCGTATTATATTATATTATAAAAGAATATTATGAAGGGGTTATATTAGATTACTTATAAAGATATAAGATAAGAAATTACTAATATCATGAAACAATTTAGGAAATTTCTAATATATATAGGGATATTTCATAATATAGATTATTTCTTATATTAGGTAACGAATAAGATAAGAAAATTCTAGATTAATATATAAATTAGAGCGAAATTAGCTTAAGTAATTATTAAACTCCGATACTTAATAAGTAATATTAAGATAAATTCTCTTCTAATTTAATCTCTCTAAGTAAATATAATTATTTTAATAAGTAATAATTAGAATAATAATTATAATATATTATTTTCTTAAATTGTAATCTACGTAAGATCGCTAAGTCGATCTCTTCTTTAATTATTTATAGAATAATTTTAAATTATCTCTCTTACTCTTTTTATAGATCTTTAATCTATAAAGATTAATCTTTTATTACTTTAAGTTCGCTTCTCTTCTCTTAATTAAAAAATAGTTAATAAATAAAATTTTAATAAAAAAGAATTAAGTTCTTACTTAAGTTAATCTAAAGAGTACTTTATTATTATTATTAATATAATTAATACTAGAAATCTCCTTTATCTAATAATTTCGAATTTTTTAATTAATTTATCTAGCTTTAAGTAATATATTAAGATCTCTCTCTAAATTTAATATATTTTATTCGTAGCTATTCTATTAATATTTTATATAAGAAATTATTATTAAGACTCGAAAGATTAAAGACAAATAGCTTTTTTAATTATTATATAGTCGCTTAATTTATAAGAAATATCGCTTATAAGTTATAGCTTTATTAGATATAATTAAAATATCTTTAGTTATACGTGTTATTATTAAGATCTAAGATTTTAAGCTTTTTTATTAATTAAGAATTAATAGATTCTTAAGATAAATAAAAGATATTTAATTAAGATTAGAAATTTAAGTTATAGCTAGAATAATAAGTAGAATATTAATCTTCTCTTTTATATTACTAAAATTAATTATTATTTAATACTTCTATCGTCTTTTCAATCTTATTAATAATATTATTAAGCGACTCTATACGACTTCTTGCTCGTTTAGCCCTCTATATCTAATTACTAATATTAAGATATTAATAATTTCGATACGTTTATTCGAGCGTATTTTAATATATCTCTATCTAAGGTATTTAATTAGACTTAACTTCTCAATTCGATTCTTTTAATATTATATTCTCGTAATTTAGACGTAAAAGTATTATCTATTTATAGAGATATTTCATACTCGATTAAGTCTCGCTATAATAGATAGTTAACTTCTTATAAGTCGTCTTTAAAGCCTCATGAAGTTCGGATTTTTATAAAACTCGCTTATTTATAACACTATCTACGATATCGAACGATATAGTATTAGCTGCGATATCAGATAATATAGTAAAATTTCAGACTTAAGAGAAAATATAATAGCTTAAATAAAGATAGATAATATTTATAAAAAATATAGAATATTATGAGAGACGCGTCTTCTAGTAATACTTAGCTTTAAACCTAACTTTAATTACTTAAAATTAATAACTAATACGAAGACTATATAATATATAAACTAATATATAAGATAAATACCTCTTTGCTATAGCGTATTAATTAAATTTTAATAAATGCTAGTAAAAGAGATAGAAATTAATAAGTGTAAGAATATAAGGGCTAAGGGCCGAAGCGCGCGAGAGGCTAATTCTCTAATGTAGCTATACGATAGTGCTAGTCGCTAGTAAGTTGACTTAATAAGAAAATTCAATAAGTTAAAATATATCTAATATAGAATAAATATATAGACTTAAAAAGAGACTAAATTAAAATATATCTAATATAGATTGATATATAAAATAGATTAACATATCAATTAGATTTCTTTCTACGCGAGTTCGAATTTCTATTCTAATAAATATTCTAATAACTATCTAAGCTTAAATCTCTATAATTAGCACTTTAGTAATTATCTAAGTTTAAACCTCTATTCTAATTATAATTTTAGCGATTATCTTTAAAGCCCTTTTTTCTAGATAGCTCTCTAATATTAATAATACTCTAATATTCTCTAAAATTTTCTTTCTACTCTTTTTTTCCCGATAAGAATAATACTCGTAATTATAAATAATATCATAAACTCGTATAAGTTTAACTCTTCTCTTTCAATTATTAATAATATTATAAAAATACTTAAAAATATTTTTATATTCTTATTTAAATCTTTTAATATTAAGAAATTATATAATCGAAAGAGACTTAAGATTCGATTTAAATCGATAAGAAAGTCGTAAAAATAAAAAGCTAATAGTAAGTTTATAGAGTAAATATTTTTATTTTTATTAATATTATTTCTAAGCTCGCGCGTTATAAGAGATTCGTTATATATAAAAATCGACGAATTTAATTATATTACGAAAAGCGTTTACTCGACTAATAAAGAAGATTCTAAGACTTATTAAAAAGAGAGATTTTCGAATTTAATTCTCTATTTTAAGCGCACTTTAAGAATTAATAGAAATTAAAATTATCTCTAAATTAAATAATAGATCTTATCTTTTTTATTAAAAAGTAATTATAATTAATTCTTATATAGTCGCGTAATTATACGCATTTCACGTAAAAAGAGTTACTTTATAAGCTAAGAATATATAACTTATTCGTAGCTTATAAAATAAGATAATTATCTATTAGTTCGAATAAAGCGTATAATAATTAGAATTATAACTAGAATTTTAAAAAGACTATTTATAAGTCGGCGAAAGCTTTTCTTTATTATATATTTCAAGATGTTAATCTTTATATTATTTACGCGAAGCGTATAACTTTAATAGCTAAGAATATATAAGTATAAAGAATAATCGTAAATTCTTTTTATAATGCGAAGAAAGAAGAAGAAAATTTGCTATCGTAGAATAAATAATAGATTACTATTATAATTAGCGTGCTAATAAATCTTCTAATAATTAAATAAATTAAATATATTAATAATAATAGAAATAATTCGCTAAGCCCTAGATAATTGCGAACGTCTTTCGTAACACGATATCAAATACGATAGCGAGCTTAGCTTAACAACGTGATAATAAAGTAAAATAATAATAATAACGATAATAAAGTGAAGTAATAATTAGAATAATAATTAGAATACGTTCGTATAATTCTATATAGAGTAACTTCTTCTATATATAGTATATTTCCTATATCCCTACATATAACATAAGATACCCCTATATATATTAGAAATTTCTTAGATCATTTCATAATACCAGCACATCTCTCAGACTATTCCATAAAAATCAAATAATATGATCTCAATATCATATCATACCATGATATGATATCGACACCCCATATCCCAGACTATTCCAGACCTTTCCGACTCGTAGTTATATATCGAATTACTTAGTCGATAAGTTATCTTATAATCTTCTTAGACTTATATAGAGTTATTTAAATTCATTTCTTATATAATTTAGATAAGTTTTTATTCTAATTCTTTATAGCAATTACTACTTTATTCTTATATCTCGCGAGCTAATCTTACGTCTTATTCGAGATCTTTCGATTATTCTTAAGTTTTAAATTCTTATTCGTATTATTCTTATTAAGATTAATATACTTAGACTTATAGTAATCTCTCTTATCGTAGTTATAGCACTTAATAACTAACTTATTAATATCTTAAGATCGTTCTCGCTAGCCTTATTTATTATATTCTTCTTTTATTACGTTCGCGTCTTTCTTAGACTTACGTATATTCTATTTCACGCTTCTAAGTTATTCGATTATTAGAGCTAACGTTAATATATTTATTTAATAATCGAGTATAAACTTAATTATCGCATACTCCTCTTTCTAATACGCGTTTATAATTATCGCAGTACGATTAATTTCTAAGAGTCTAATCTTCGGGGCGAGATTATAGATCTTATCGCTAAGTTACTTTAGAATTAAAATTCTCTAATCGATAGATTTATTACTTTTCTTAATATAGTTATAGAAACGCTATAGCATCGTTATAAGTTATCTCTTTTCACTTATATTATAAATATATCGCAATTCGTTTCAAATATTCTTCGCACGCTTCAAATAAGCTATATGTATTTATTAGAAATTCTTAATATTATTTATTAATAAAGTAACGATTTATTAATTTAAAATTATTTAATTTCTAGTCTTCTTTCTCGTTATTAGACGAGAAAGACTTTCTAATATTATTTCTTATATTTCTTATTCTTATAGAAATATTTTATAAGTCTAGGTTTACGTATAATAATTATAATTTTTTAACAGTCTTAAACGAGCGTAACTAGGCTTTAGAAGAGTCTTATCGAGATTCGTTAGATTTATCTCGAGTAGAAAATCGTGAATTTCGTATAGATTCTTCTTTTTAATATAAAGATTCTTCTATTTATTCGAGATTAATATCGCTATTCTCTCGTTAGCGAATATCTTATTATCTTATTCTATTATAATAATAATATAAATAATTAATACTAAGTTAATTTAGATTAATCGAGCTTATAATCTATTGCAAATATAGATAACGAATAATTATAACTAAGTAGAAATATTATTTAATAATTAATTAAGACTAGCTAATTAATTCGATTAAGTCTTAAGAATATAAGAAAGAAAACATATAAAGACTATTATAAATTAGTCTATATACTCGCTAATAGAATTTTATTAGATTCGCTATTATTCGCTAACTTTACTTATAGAACGCTAGCTAAATTAGAAAATACTTCCCCGCTGGAATTAACTAGAAACAGAGCGAAATAATTTTAATATTAATATACCTCGATCGGAGCAAGTAGTACTTAGATAGTAGTTTTCGTTAGAAGAAATTGATTATCTTATAACTTAACTTTTTAATATCTAATATCTTATTAAGATTCTTAATAATAATAATTTAATAAGAATAAGAATAATATTAGCTTACTTTAATTAAAGAGAGTAATTAATATAGAGAATTAAAAGAAGACTTTAGAAGATCTTTAATAAAGACTAATAGTAATATTAAGATTAATCTATAAATAATTAACGAGTAGTAAGTAAGATAGATTAATAAAGAACTTGTTACGAGTGTGACGACCACATAGGCCTGCAACACCAAGTCGGCTTACCTTCCCAATCGGGACTAGCCTCTACAGGCCTGGGCGTCCCTTATAGATATTCCTTTCTAGATAGATAGTTCCTTCTTAGACTTAATTTATTCGTTATATATTATTCTTAATTAATATAGTAATTAAAGTCGTATATATACTCTAATAAAAATCACTTATATAACTTATTCTCGACGCCTCGCATTAATAGAGCGTTCTCTAAAGTCTATTTATCTGTAAATATATCTTATTTAAATAATTATTACTTATATTTTGATCGGCCCAGAGCACTCACTGTGAACTTAGTTAAGTTCGTTCTTATCGTATTAATTTTAATCTCGGCCCGAGCGAATTTCGTATAAAAAAGTAATTCTATTTAAAAGTTTAAAGAAAATTATTATTTTCTTATAAAATCGAATAATATCTTAATATTATATACTTGACGATCTATTTATAGTCTTTATAGAATATCTCGTAATATTAAGTAGGGCGCGAGAGATTCTTAGGCGAGAATAGACTTCATAATCTATTCTACGCTATCTCTTAATCTAGAACACTATCTTAAAAATACTTTAAATCGACGAATATTTATATTATCTAAAAATATCTCTCGCGCGTCTAAGAATCTTATCTTCGTCTAAAATATAGTTATTTAGAAATAGCTAATCTAGTGAGCTAATACGAACTCTAAAGAGTTTCTAACTATTCTAAATAAGCTTCGCGAATAGCGCGATCTTAAGATAAAAGTTACTTAATTATACGATTCTCTATTTAAAGAAAATTTAAATTATAAATTAAAATATAAAAAAGAATAAAAGAAGAAGAGAAAGATTAGAATTATACTCGATCGAGTTTAACTAGCTTACAATTATCTATAACAATAAGTATAGAATCTTTAATATTAACTTCGAAGATCTCGTGAAGAATTTATTAATTCGATATAGATTTAAATCTCAGCTAGACGTTTCGAAAAGTTTTCTTATTTTTTAATATTAATCGACGATAAAAAACCTTAATAAGATAATTAAATTAGTTAAATATCTAATAAGTTGAAGGTTAATTAAAATTATTTTGATAATAAAATAGCTAAAATCGCTTACGTTAAGTCACGCACTAATAAGAAAATAACTAAAGTTATCTATACTCGATCTTATTGTTTAAGCTTCGATCTCTATTAAACTATTAATAAAATTTTAAATAATCTATAAAATTATTCGAGAATTCGAATTATAAAGTAAATAGAATTTATAAATATAAGGTCTTAAAGTAGAAAGATCTCTTATTTAGCGACTTCTATTAAGACTTTAGACGTCTCGCTATAAAGTTAAGTATATTAGATAAAGCTTAACTTCGAGATATAGATAAGAAGCTCGCTTCTCGTCTTCGCACGACCTAAGCTAATTTCTTTATCGAGTTTATTATAATATTCGCTCTAAAAGTATTTTTAATCTAAATAAATAATAAGTATTATATTATATATTAGAAAAAGATAGTTAAGGAGATTAAGAAGATAATAAATAAGATACGAGTCTTTAAGCGTGTAACGTTTATATCTAATTCTACAAATATCTTCTTTTCTTAAATAAATCTAATTTCTCGATATCTCTTTTTTTTCGCTATAAAGTAATAATAGCGAAAGACTATTAAGAATTAGAAGAAAGATATCTACTATATTTATTATAAGAAAAAGCACTTATTATTCGCTTATTTAAAACGTCGATTCTTTTATTAAATTAATAAGATAGAAAGTTAGAATAAAAAGAGTTTCATGAAATCGAAGTTTAAATAATTCGATTCAAGAAACTTATAATCTTATTTATAATCACGAATTAAGATAAGATTTTATTCTTATATAATTTATAAGAGACTCGGCGTGAGTTATTCGTATCGAAATCGTTTTTAGCTCGAGGAAGTCTAATTTTCTAAGAGAAGATTTTTCACGTTTAAATCCTTATCGATATCGAGATTATCGAGTACGCGTTTATTAATAAACGTCTAATTCACGAGATTTATTAGTTATTAAATATATAATTTATTTCTCTTATAAAGCTTAGACTAATTCGAGACTATAACGAATAACTTAATAAGAAACTTATTATTCACGCTATATACTTAAATCTTATTCTTTCGAGATATAAAAAACTTATAATCTTAATGCTTATAGCGAGTTTAAGATAATATATAGTTATTTTAGATAAATTATAAATAAATCGTTTTAATATATTTCTAGATATAAGTAACGACTTTATTCTCTTTCGAGATTATTTATTATAAACTTCTTCTATTTTCTTTACTTATTTATTTATTAAATTAATATTCTCGATCGAGACTTTTAAATTAATTAAATCTCGATTAAAGATTCTCACTCGTTCTTAGTCTATGTCTAAGAATTATTTATTCTCTATTTATAGTATCGCTATTATTTTCTTTGCGATATTAGTTAAATAGACGAAATACTCTAAGACTTAATTATTCGCGATATCGATAAAAGATATTAATCGAGAAATAGTATATAACGCTAAGTCTAGAGCGAAGGAAATTAGTGTCACGGAAAACGCACCTGCCAAGCCAATCAAGAAATTAGTCAAGGCAAGTGCTTGGCTGGCTGACTTTGACTAGCTAACTTAGATGGATTTTTTCAACTTAGAATAATCAAGACTTACACACCGAAGAACTGACTATACTCCCTTTGCTATTATAGTATGGTAGCAACGCTCAAATAGCTGTGTAGCTATTTCAGGAGATTCTTCATCATTGCTTCATTATTATTACTTAATTAGTACTTGTTGTACTCGTTGAAATAACTCTTTTCGCGAAGAACTATATTTTATCTAATGAGATTCGTATATAAAATCATCGAAATTCTTACTTAAACGGTCGAAATCTCACTAAGTTCGTTATTAAACTTATCTCCCTCACGCTTACTATTATTAATATTATTGCTATATCACTATATTACTACTGTAATAGACTATTATTATTCTTTCAAGCACGTTGCCGCCTCTTTTGGGTCATTTATTACACTATCTTTGTTACTATCTTTGTTGTAGTTGAATGAAAAAGAAGAGAAATACTATACTATTTGATTGCATATATTTTTATATTGATGGGATATCTTTCTCGTTAATGTAATATTATCTCTTCGTTATTAAGAAGACTACTATTATTCTATCTTCGTTATAGACTGCTATTATTTTAACTTCGTCAGCTCTAAATTCTATCTCTTAAAATATAATTTTTTAAATCTTTTAAATAGACGAATTTTAGTACTTCGAGCACGCCTTTATTAATCTTATCTTCGATAATATTAAATAATTTATTATCGATATCGTTAAGATTAATTTTAGACCTTTAAAGATTACAAAAGAAGTAATTATATTAGCTCGTGAAGCACGTATAAGAGCTCGTTCTATATCTATTAAGACTTTATTAAACTAATTAACTAGCTAAGCACTTAATCGATCGATTTTTAAGGCTACTCTAACTAGATTTAAGGCTAATATCTAATCATTAAGAAGACTAAGAAAATCTTCTTCTATCGACGATATATCTCTTAAAAGTTCTATTACTAACAATTCTTCTATTAAAAATTCTTCTAATATTGACTCTAACTCTAGTAATTCAACTAATTCAAACGCTACATCGAATTCTACTTTAAACTTAAACACAAATCTCACTTCAAACTTAAGCATAAACTCTACTTCTAGAGATAATTTAAATAATATTAATATAACTAAAAATAACGAGGTTAACTAATAGAATATTAATTTTTCATAGTAGCAATAAACTACGTTATAAAGTCTTTTACGTAGCGTATCTAGATCGCCTAATAAGCGAGGACCGTTAGAATAGAATAGCATTAATGCTATAGTAGAAATAGCATTAGCATCAACTAGTAGATAAAATACTAGTAATATAAGATTTTTTAATTCGATATATAAGAATAAGTTAATAACTTTCGATGCTTCTTTAATGAAGTATACTTTAAAAGAGACTTACTTTTAGAATATGCATTTATTTTTAAAGTATACTCGTAACATAGCTAATATTAAGAGTGATAAGCTTATTCGTACGAATCTCTGGACTTATTTTAAGAAGCCTACTTTGAAATAATAATTAAGTGAGCTTTCTAATAAGAATAAACGTCTTATAAAGCTCGAAAATAAATTAAATAAGTAAGAAAGAATACTTATCGAGCGATTTAAGATATTTATTAACGTGATAATTAATTCGTTATTAAAGAAGAGATATATATTAAGAGATACTATTAGCAAAAGAGAGCCTCGAGAGTATATATAAAAGATCTTATATACTTCGAAGAATATTAACTTAAATAGAATTAAAAATTAGCTTAATATTATCTATAATAACTTAAATGCTAAGCTAAGACGTAACTTAAGAAGATCAAAGAATCGAATTATCTTATATAATTTTCTTAAGAAGATAAATAATCTTAAATATAATTGATAAATCTATACAAGTAGATATAACTCGCGAATACATAAATTTTCTTCTTCTTCTTCTTCTTTAGAGAATATCTTTACGAGATCTTCTTAGAATTATGCTTTTTAAAATCGAAGTAATAATAATAAGAGTATTTCTAATTAATATTAACCTCGTTTATAATAGTAAATTTCTTAATAATTTCGATCTTAAAATACGAACTCTAGTAATTAATATTAGCGGCCTTACTTTTAGTAGTCTTTTCGCCAATTTGATAATTAATATAAGAGTTAAAACACTCTATTAACTTAGTTATTTCCTTATTAATTTAATAATTAAAATGCTTATTCGAATTTATAGCAAAACGCTTAGCAAATATCTCGTTAGCCTCTATAGATCGCCGCTTTAAATATATCAAATTCGATCTCGAATCGATCTTTATTTGATAGTTAGCAATAGTAGTTTCCTTTAAAGTCAATTTAGGGTTTTTAATAAAATTAAAATTTTTAGTAAAATTAAAGCAATTAAAGATCTTAATTTAATGCTATAAATCGTTTAAAGATAACTATTTATTAGGCCTCTACTATTAATAAAAATATTAAATATAACGAGTAAGCTTAAGGTTTAGACTATTAGAAAGAAAATATTAATATCGAGCACTCTTACTTTATAGACGAAGATTAATATAAGAATAAGATATATTATACTAATTTCGAGTATAATCCTAAGCTTCCTATATAGTCAAATAATAATTAATTTGCTAAATTTATGAAAATCGAAACCTACTATTATAATTATTAGGAATTCTTCTCATTTAAAATTAAATTATATAAGTATTTACGTGTTAATTACTCTAGAAAGCACGTCTATATTAATAAAGTAATGCTAATAAAGTCTTCTAATCCTTCTAACTTCACTAATAAATAATTAAAAATTATTAAGTTTATCGCTTCTAATTAGAATTTAAGAAATAATTTTACTTTTTAAAATTAAATTTATATTATAATTAAGATTAAACTCGATTCTACTAATTAAGAGAATAAAGTTTATATTAATATCGAATATAATATAAGCTTAATAGATAGATTATAATATTCTCAGTAGTATTCGAAGAAAGCTATCTTTAAAATAATAATATCTTTACGAATACGTAAAGTGGATACTTCTAAGCACGAGACTTCGAAGTACGTTATATAAGATATCTATCTTTCTAAAATTAATAATTAAGAACGAAAAGTGCTTACATATTTACGTAGAGAATTATATATTATCGATAACTTGCGTGTTAAAATACTTATTAAAAATAATATTATTAAGTCTAAAGAGATTATTATTAATGTAGTTAATAAGAAATTAGAAATTGAAAGTTATAGCACTACGATTAATATTATAGCTTAATCCCGAGACGAGTTTATTCGAAGAAAGATTTATATTAAATTATCTATTTTTGTGTTCTCGCATAGCGAGATAATTTTATTAATTAAGGAAATTAATTTACCTAATAATCGTGATTTCTTATTCGAGTCAATAATATAGATAAATTTAATAATATTCGCTTATTTGATTAATTATACGATAATTGAAATTCTAATTCGAAATAAGTCTAACACGTTTATTTAAATTTTAAGGAAATTAAGATTTAGAAATATTCTCGAAATAAACTATGAAAATTGCTTTCAAATTAATATCGAATCTAAATTCGCCTTAACGAAGATAGTTATAAATTTAAGCACGGACTTAAGCTTAAATTAAATAACTTTCTTACTAGCTAAAGAAATTAAGCTATTAAATAAAGTTATGATTTTCGGGGATATATAGGCTAGAGCTATATTGGCCGATCTAGTCAACGAATTTCTAGAGATATAATCAGATATAGACTTTATTAAAGTGTTAGAATAGAAATAAATAAAGCTTTCGCTACGAGATAATTAATAAATTAAGATTAATGAAAAGATTAAAATTTATCCCTTAGACGCACGAGATCGAGAGATAATCGATAAAGTCTTTGATGAGCTACACGAATAGAGAAGGCTTGAATAAATTAAAGATTTCATATTCTTCTTCTATTCGATATTTATTTTATGAAAAATATTATCTAATAATACTATTAAGAAAAGACTAGTAATTAATATTCCAGGTTTAAATAACTTATTAATTCGAGATACATATATAGTGTCTCTTTAGTAGAATATAATTAAGATACTAATTAGATATAATTTTATTTTAGTGATTGATACTACTTTCTTTTTCTATCAATGACGAGTGCATTTAGACTATCGCTATATATAAATCGTTGTAAGTTATAGAAGTTAAGAAAATTTTAATATTTCAATTATGAGTTATATGAATTCGATTGCCTATATTTAACGTTAAATTAATAAGATCTTACGATATATTCTCAACGTAAAGACTTACGTTAATAATGTTGTTACGAGTGCTACGATATTTCAGTAGCACTTATAAGATCTTCGTTAGCTATTTAAGCTTTTTATAAGATTTAATATTACTATTTCTTCTATAAAGATCTTTTTGAGATATTCGAACGTTAATTTATTAGATAAAAAAGTTAATTCTATTGACTTAATTTCATTAGAAGATAAATTAAGAGTTATCTTGAACTTATAGTATCCCAGTATCTTAAGAGAACTCGAACACTACTTAAGATTAATCGATTACTTGCGTTAGTACGTTTATTTCTATATATAATTAATATAGCTCTTATAAAATCTTAAAACATTACTTCTAAAGAAAGTATCGAACTCTAAACGTTAGCGAAAACAATACGCTTCTAAAATAAAGCTATTTACACCGTCGAAGAAGCAATTAACTTCTTTTTATCTTTTTTAAGAAGCACTATCTTAATTAATAATTCTAATATATTTTAATAATACTCGAACTTTATAAATTAACTTAAATATCTTAAAGAAATTTAATTTTGAGGCGATAGTCTTTCATATTAAATTAAATGTATATAAGAGTAATAAATAATCTTCTCGTGCACAAATAAAGTTTATTCTCTTTCTATTAAGACTTCTAATTACAATAGAAAGAAATTATTAATCTACGAAGTTAAAGATTATTAATCTTATTTGATATCTAAAGAAAATAAGATATATAATCGAATCTTTAAAGTATTCTATGAGAATATAGATCGATTACTCTATTATTATTAATATTATAAAGTAAAATTCGATTATTTCAATTACATTAATAATGCGAATAAATATTCGTTTGATTCGGGCTACTCAATTCTTAAGATAGTTTAATTTAATTATCTCTCATAAGCCTAAGAAAGAATATATTATATCTAATGCTTTATCAAGACTTGTAAGCCTAAATAGAGATAATTCGTTACCTTATTATTACGGGTCGGAAAGGTGTGGTATCTGTTGAATATAGTCGTTTTTAACTTTTTTCAACTTTTTTTAAAAAATTATATCTTTTTAATCTATTTATAGAA